>CAKNYM010046417.1:34588-48479 GCA_932195095.1 Andricus curvator | reverse complement strand
GGTCACCCATCCAAGTACTAACCGCGCCCAACACTGCTTAACTTCAGTGATCTAACGGGAACTGGTGTTTCCAGCGTGGTATGGCGTGGTATTCAGTAAAAAGAAATCTTAGAAAAAAGAAACGAATTTTCAACTAAAGAAATTAATTTTCAACCAAACAGATTAATTTCCTACCAGAAAAACATAAATCTTTAACAAAACAAATGAATTTCCAACCAAATTTTGAATTTTTAAAGAAATATTTTTTATAATTTTCAACCAATGAAATGAATTTTCAACGGAAAATGTAAATAAGTCACCAAAAAGATTAATATTATAGCAGGAAAAAAAACAAAGTATCAACAAAATACAGAAATTTTCAACCACGAACGATTTCTCAGGCAATAAAGGAAAAAAATGACATCCAAAACGTAGAATATTTAAGCGTAAAGATGAATTTTTGACAAAAAATTTAAATTTACAACCCAAAAATATGCATTTTCTACCCAAGTAATTGAATTTTCAACCTAAAAAAGACAGGTTTTCAACAAAATATATGAATTTTCAACTAAAATTGGTCAATTTACTAGCAAAAATGGAACAGCTACACTTTCAGTCAAAAAAATCCTTTTGAAAAAAAAAAACTAGTTTTCAACGAAACAGTTATATTTATAACCAAAGAAATTTATTTTTAAATAAATGGATGAATCTTAAACCAAAAAATTAACTTTTAACCAAAAAGTTGAATTTTCAACCTAAAAGATGATTCATCTTTTTGAATTTTCTACCAAAAAAAGACAAATTTTCAACAAAACAGATGAATTTTCAACGAAATAGATACATTTTCAACCAAACAGATGAATTTTCAACCAAGAAGATTAAATGTCTACCAAAAAAGATAACATTTTGACAAAAAAAAATTGAATTCATACATAAATTTTCAATAAAAAAAAATAATTTTCGACTAAAGAAATGTATTTTCAACCAAAAAGATTAATTTTCTACAAAAAAAAATTTATTTTCAACGAAATAAATGAATTTTCAAACAGAATTTGAATTTTTAAGGGAATATTGAACCTAATAGTTACATTCTTAACCAAAAAGAATAATTTTCTACAAAAAAAGATTATTTTTACCAAAACTCATGAATTTTCAACCAAACTAAATAATTTTAAAGGAATTTTCAACCTAATAGTCAAATTTTCAACCAAGGAAATGAACTTTTAACCAAAAAGATTAATATTCTACCAGGGAAAAAAACAGAGTTTCAACAAAACACAGTAATTTTCAACGAAAAACGATTTTTCAGTCAATACAGAAAAAAAAAGAAATTTAATAGTTCAATTTTCAACCAAGTAGTTGAATTTTCAACTGAAGAAGATAAATTTTTAATGAAACATGGAATTGTTAAATTTTTAGTTAAAAAATTAATTTAAAACATAAAAAAATTCCAACAAAATAGTTGAATTTTGAGCCAAAAAAAGGTTTTTCAGTAGCTATTCACGAATAGCAACAATATTGAAAATTTAATCACTTCGTTATATTGGGACAAAAGTCCTAGGACTAGCGCAAAATAGATAGAATGATGCGAGGTTTCTGTTTTTCTTTCTAAGATATATTATTTTGAAAAATAGTAATTTTCAATAGAACAAGCAAAAGTTGACTGATATTAGTAAGTTTTAGTTTTTAAAATTATTATTTAAAAGTGAATAATGCAATGAAAATGTCTAACAATTCTTATTTTTCATGTATTGTAAAATACCATTTTGAGTGTTATTTAACAATAAAGTTAAATTTTTTCACTCTTGAACGTTGAAAATTAAATTTTGATACACAAATAAACACAATGTTGAAAAATGATCCGAATTTTTTTCAAAAGAAAGGGTAATTAGTGCGTGCGTAGCGCGCACAATATTCTAGTTTATTATAAAATAAAGAAATCTTCTTCTAAAATACAATTTTTTCCTATGAGAAATATTATATATTAATTTCACAGGAATACGTTTCTCAACAGTAAAATCAAATTCGTTTAAAAATGTTTTTAAATCAAATGCCAAACAATCACTAATAATAACGTAAGTATAGATTTATGTTTCCTGAACTAGGTAATTATATAATTGCTACATTTTTTCTTTCTTGTTATGCACGTGTTTTTGTTATTTGCTATATACGTCTTAAATAAAATGATGAGTGATGGAGGAAAATTAATCTAAAATGTTATAAATATATTTTTTACGGACAAATCTTGTTATTTATAATATTAATACGATAGGGGAAACCTCCTACAGTGGATAATGCAACCTACAGCGAATAATCATTAATTAAAAATACTAATTTATGTAAAATAATTAATTTAATTTGATTTACAGTGAAGACACTACACGTGCTAATAAATTAAAAGTGAAACTAATTATTTTTATTTAATTATGCTTTTAATTAATGATTATCCACTGCAGGTTGCATTATCCACTGTAGGGAGGTTTCCCCAATACTAAAAAAAAATTTTAACAATTTTAAAATACTATTTGAACTTTTCTCTTTATCCTTCTACATAAGAAATTCAATTATGCTCTATAAATTCGCGTCTGTTCTTAGATGAAACTGTTCAAAGGCGAAAATGATCGGAAACTCAATTAGCCGAGAACATCGTACCTAGTTGAAATTCAATTTTGCTTCTTGTATCAGAAAACTAGATTACAGCATCGATTGTACTTCTCTGGTCCAATATTCACAAGCACTAAGTACGTGTATTTTTTTTAAGTTTCACTCTTTAATTAAAATATGCAGTAAAACTTTTCTAGAAATTTTTTTTTTCAAAAATTGTTTTGATTGAAGATTCATAATTTTATTTGAAAATTCATCTCTATGAGTGAAAATTGAACTATTCCTGTTAAAGATTTATCATTTTGATTCAAAATTTATCTCATTTTGTAGAAATTCCATCTCTTTGGTTCCAAGTCCAACTCTTTTGGTTTAAAGTTAATTATTCAAAAGTTTATTATTATATTTTTGTTTGAGAATTGATTTTTATTAATTTAAAATTGTATTATTTGGGTGAAAGTTAAATTATATAGTTAGAAAGTCATTCTTTTTGGTTTATTATTATTGAAAATTCGTATTTTGGTTTGAAAATTAAATAATTTTTTTTTCCCTCCAAACTAAGACTAATTTTTTAGTTAAAAGTTCTTATTTTTTTTGTTAGCAAAATAATCTTCTTGATTGAAAATTCAACTTCTTAGTTGAAGATTCAGTTTGCTGGTTGAAAATTCTTTTTTTTTGCTTGAAAAATAATTGTTTTAACTGAAAATTGAAATATTCTATTTGTGGTTTAACGTGTAATTTCAACAAAGAAATGAAATGGATCTCCAGGGAAGAATCCTAATTTCCTGCTAAAACGGAAAGAGGATCTAAAAGTTGAGAGCAGATTTTTCATTTTATTTCTACCTCTTGCCTTGAGAAGTGCTCTATTTCCACTTATACTCTCCTTTCTTTTATTTCCCTCTGAAATTCTAGTCCATTTTTCAATACTTTACATCATCACCATGGCTACCCTTATTTTTGGAAAAATTATTTTTAAGACAAAATACAAATTTCGAATAATTATTCATTTTCTAACTTTATTTGTTTTTACGGCTATATAAACGTTATTTTCAAATCAAAATTTACACAAAAAAGTTCATTTTCAACCAAATTGATGAATTTTAGAACTAAAATGATGAATCAACAACCAAAAACCTTAATTTTTGATAAAGTAGTTCAATTTTTAACCAAAATATTCTTCAGTCAAGAAATAACAAAAATTTCAACCAAATTGAAATTTTAGGAGAAAATAATTTTCAATACAAAATAAAAATACCGAGGGACTATTAATTTTTTAAGTTTATTTGTTTATTTATTTATTTATTTATATTTATTTTTCGAAAATTTCAGATTTGTCGAAAAATTATCTAGAAAATGTTTTAAAAAGGGTTTTTAACAGAATTTCACAAAATTTTAAGAAATTCAAAAATATTTTATAAATTTTCGGAAATTTTTTAGTTTTAAAATATATTTAATCTCTTCAAAACTTCTAAATCTCCTAAATGTATTTTAAACAATTTCAACTTATTCCTACAATTTTGAAAGATCTTTCAAATTAAAAAAAATTGCCTCATAATATTCCAGATTCTTTCTTGACAATTCTGAAAATCGTTTGTAGTCTTTTAAAATCTTGGTATATTTCCTTTAAAAATTAATTCAAATTTAAGAATATTAAATTAGATTAAAATCAAATTCAAAATCCCATCCAACGTCCAATACTCAAGTTAAATTAAATTAATTAAATTAATTCAATTTGGTCGTTGGATTCTTGTTTTATTTTCAGGAATTCTATACATTCAAAATTAATTCTTTCAATGAAAAATCAATTGAAATCTTAGGAATCTGATGAAAATTTTTGCATTCGGTTGAAACCTTTTAAACTTCATAAAAAGCTTCTTCTATCGAAATCTTCAAAAATCTGCACTTTTATTTTGAAATCTTCTTAAGATTAAAATTATTTTCCAACCTTCTCAAACCTTCTAAATCCTTAAAATATGTTTTAATATAATATAAAGTTTACTAAAATTTCTTTAAATCCTGCAAAATTGAAAAAATTTCTTTTTTAGTTGAAAATTCAAATATTTTCTTGAATGTTGAACTCTTTTCTGGGAAATTAATTTTTTCCTTCGAATATTCATCATTTTATTAAAAAATTCATCGCTTTGTTTGAAAATTTAACTATTGTGCTGGAAATTAATTTTTTTTAGTATTGATGTTCTTGTCTGAAAATATATTTATGATATTTTTTCCTAGTTGAAAATTCGTTTTTTTTTTTTTTGGTTGAATACAACTGTTTGAATTTAAAATTAAAACCTGGTTTGGTTGCAATATTAACTATGACATGTTTCGTTAAAAAATTTTGTTGTTGAAAATTCAACTGTTTTGTCATAAATTAATTTTTTTGTTAAAAATTTACATTTTCTGGTTAAAATTAAACCGTGTTGTAAAAAGTTTGTGTTTTTGGCTTGAAAATTCAACAATTTGGTAGAAAATTAAACGATTTGGTTGGAAACTCAGCTATTATTGAAAATTTATTTTTTGATTAAAAATTCAGCTGTCTTTTAAGAAAAATAAACTATTTGATTCAAAATCGAAGTATTTATTTGAAAATGGAACTATTTTGTTGAAAATTCTTTTTCTTCGTCGTTAAAAATTTAATTTTTTGTCTGGAAATTTAGGTGTTCCATTTTCGGTTGTAAATTTATCCTTCTTAAGTTGAAAATTGAACTATTTGTAGAAAATTCGTGTATCTTGTTGAAAATTCATTATTTTGGTTGAGGATTCAACTATTTTTTTGAAAATTCTTCTCTTATAGTTAAATTCAACTGGTTGAATTTTATGTTGCTGGAAATTAGTTTATCTTTTTTAGTTGAAAATTGTTACAAAAGTTTATCCTTTTTCGTAAAATTTAACTTTTTCATCATTCGTTTTTGTGTTTGTTGAAATGTTTTTTTTTCAACTGAAAATTCAAGTGATCCATTTTTGGTTAGAAAATTATATTTTTCAGTTGAAAATTCAACTTTTCTTTGAAGATTCATATATTTGGTTGAAAATTCGTCTTTCGGTAGAAAATGAATCTTCTTGGTTCAAAATTCAGCTATTCCGTAAGAAATTGAACTATTTTGTTGAAAGTTTAATTATTCATTATCTTGTTTAAAATTCAACTGGTTCAATTTTATGTTGCTGAAAATTAGTTTATCTTTTTTAGTTGAAAATTGTTACAAAAGTTGATCCTTTTTCGTAAAATTTAACTTTTTCATAATTCGTTTTTTTGTTTGTTAAAACGTAATTTGTTGAAACTGAAAATTTAGGTAATCGATTTTTTGTTAGGAAATTATATTTTTCAGTTGAAAATTCAACTTTTTGTTTGAAAATTCATATATTTTGTTGAAAATTCGTCTTTCGGTAGATAATTAATCTTCTTGGTTCAAAATTCAGCTACTCGGTAAGAAATTGAACTATTTTCTTGAAAATTTAATTATTTATTATTGTGTTCAAAATTCAACTATTTGGTTCAAAATTCAGCTATTTGGTAAAAAATTGAACGATTTTTCTAAAATTTCAATTATTTTAATGAAAATCCATCTATTTGGTTGAGGATTCAATTCTTTTGACGAAAATTCGTTCTTTTCCGTTAAATTTAACTGCTTGACAATTCGTTTTTTTTCTCGTTGAAAAGTAATTTTTTAAATTGAACATTTAACTATTATATTTCTGGTTGATAACTTATCTTTTTTAGATGAAAAATCAATTTTTCGTTTAAAAATTCATATATTTTGTCGAAAATTCAGCTACAGATAGAAAATTAATCTTATTGGTTGAAAATTCAGCTATTTGGTAAAAAATTGAACTATTATTTGTTCATATTTTAATTATTTTATTAAAAATTCATCTATTCGTTTGAGGATTAAACTATTTTATTGAAAATTTGTTATGGCCAACGGCCATACCACGCTGAAAAACCCAGTTCTCGTCAGATCACTGAAGTTAAGCAGCGTTGGACGCGGTTAGTACTTGGATGGGTGACCATTCAAGAATACTGACATGAGTGCTGTTGGCACATCGTGGGTGTGGTGAGCCCACACTTGTAGTTATTTATAACTACAAGAAAAACCTAGAAACACTACCCGAATCGGGTAGTGTCACGCCTACCCTGAAAGGGAAATGGTTTAATGGTATATATATATATATATATATATGTCCTTTTCCGTTTTTAAATGTTTTATAATTCGTTCTTTTTGTTCAAATGTAATTTTTTTAAATAGCAAATTTAACTATTTTATTATTTCTCTTTTTATATTAAATTTATTTCATTTTTATTATTTTATTATTTATTTTATATTATTTACTATTTGTCTATTGTTGTTCAAAATTTATCTTTTTTTGGTTGAAAATTCAACTATTTGGTAGAAAATTCATCTATTCGGTTGAGGATTTAACTATTTTGTTAAAAATGGATCCTTTCTCATTAAATTTGTTTGATGATTCCCTTTTTTCTCAGTTAAAACGTAATTTTTTTAATGCTGAATTTTTGGTTGAAGATTTGTCTTTTTCGGTTGATAATTCAAATATGTGGTTGAAAATTAATGTTAAAATTAATTTGGTAAAAAATGTAACTATTTGGTTGAAAGTTTAATCATTTTGTTGGAAATTCATCCATTTGATTGAGGATTCAAATATTGTGTGAAAATTCTTTTTTTTATTGAAACGTAATTTTTTAAAACTGAAAATGTAACTATTCAATTTTTGGTTGAAAACGTAACTTTTTTAATGGAAAATTCAACTACTTGGTTGAAAATTAATGTATTTTGCTCAAAATTCGTCTCTTGGTAGAAAATTAATCTTTTTTATTAAAAATTCAACTATTATATTGCAAGTTTGATTACATATTTTGTTAAAAATTCAATTAATTTCGTAGAAAGTGTAAATATTTTGTTAAAGTTCAATTATTTTTCTGAAAATTCAACCATTTCGTTAAAGTATATTTTTGGATTGAAAATTAATCTTTTATAGTAGAAAAGTCATCTTTCTTGGCTGAAAATGAACTTTATTTCCGAAAATTTAACTTTTGGGGTAGAGAGATAATTTCGAGGATAAAATCTGACCAGAGTGATTACTTAGTTTATTCAAGAGTGAAAAAAGGGGGAATCATTTTGATTATTTCTGGTTCTCGAAGTCTCATTATGGCGTAATTTTATTTATTTTATTCTGAAATCCTTACTGTTTCGACTATAAGAGAAGCTGAAAATGTATTATTCGACATCGTTCTTCGGCCCTATGTTGAAGAGAGAACTCATCAGTAAATGCGATGCATTATTTATAAGAAATCCTGATGCGTCGGTACTTTCGTACGTCGTATTTTTCACATTCTCTGACAAGCTTTTCTAGTAGGGTGGGTCAAAAATAAAAAATGGTTGAATTCGAAATCGATACAGGGCGAAAAAATAGCGTACAAAAATGGCCCGGCGGTTAGCCGCGCTCAAAAATGATATTTAAAAATTTCCTTGTTAGCAGATATTTCAAATTTTCTTGAGTTTGATTTTTTTTTACATTCCCTGATGTCAAAAATGTTTTCTCAAGTTTTTGCGGATTTTAATCAATCATTTTCAAAGGGATATTATTTATTTTTTATTAACCTCTGTTTTTAACTAAAATATCTTGGTACCTGTGTAGATATTAAAAGAATTTTTTTGGGTACTAAAATCTTTTTAGGGACAAAAGTGCACTAGGAAAAAAATTGCAAAGACCCAGGATTTCTATTTGAAAATGCAGCCAAGTTAAAAATTTAAAAATTTTGAATTGGGTATTTAATGCATTTATCTTTATAATTTGTGGTTTAAAAATTTTCTTCTGATCATTAATTCACATAGGATAATGTCAGGATTATTAGGTTTGATTGTTTACATTATTCACTTTTATTAAAACTTCAATAAATTAATAAATTATTTTCAAACTCATAGAAAATTCAATAATTTGTTTATATATAATTATACGATTATTTAAAAAATGAATCGAGGTGGCTGCATGTCAGAGGATTCCAGAAAGTCCGAAAATTTAGAACTGGTCAAGAAATGTCGGGCAAAAACTGACTGAAGCTAAAGTTAATTTTATTACTTTGTTGAAAATTCAACAATTTTATTTCATTATAAAATCTTTCTTTTTGGTTGAGAATGAATCTGATTTGGTTCAGGATACAACTGTTTTGTTGAAAATTCATCATTTTTGGTTAATTCAACCGTTTTTGCTTCAAAATTAAAATCCTTTGTGGCAGCAATATCAATACTATTAGATTTTTTTAAATTAATTTTTTTTGGTAGAAAATTTGTTTTTCTAACTGAACATTTAACTATTCTACTTTTGGTTGAAAATGTATCGTTTTTAGTTGAAAATTCATGTATCTTTTAAAAAATTTGTCTTTATGGTAGAGAAATAATATTTTGGGTTAAAAAGTAAACTATTTGGTTAAAAATTTATTTTTTTGTTAGTTAAAGGTTCATAATTTTAGTTAAAAATTCTTTCCTTCAACTGAAAATTAAACTAATCCTTTTTTGGTGAAAAATTTATATTTTTTGATAGAAATTTACTCTTTTTGGTAATAATTCATCTGTTTGGTTAAAAATTCAACTATTTCGTTTAGTTTAGGCAGAACTTAATCTTATTGCTTGAAAATTCATCTGTTTGGTCAAAAATATAATTATTTCGTTGAAAACATAATTTATTTTTTTGAAAATTCATTTTTTTACTGAAAATCTACCTGTTCTACTTTTGTTAAACTTTTTTTTTCGTTCAATAATCGTTTTTTTTGTTTGGTTGAAAATCTAACAATTCTATTTTTGAGTCAAAATTGATCTTTTTTAGTTGACAATTCATGTATTTCATTGAAAGTTTCTCTTCTTTGATAAAAAAATTAATCTTTTGAGATGAAAATTCAATTATTTGGTTAAAAATTCATTTTTTGGTTGAAGCTCTATCACTTTAGTTGAAAATTCATTTCTCTAACTGAAAATTTAACTTTTCCATTTTTGTGAAAAATTTATCCTTTTTTATATAAATGTTATCTTATTGGTTGCAAATTCATCTGCTTGGTTGAAAATTTAACTATTTCGTCGAAAATTTGTTTTATTTGGTTAAAAATTAATTCATTTAATATAAATTTACCTGTCCAATTTTTGGTTAAAATTAGTTTTTTTGGTTCAATAATCGTTTTTTTTGTTTGGTTGAAAATTTAACTATTCTATTTTTGGGTGAAAATTTATCTTTTTCAGTTGAAAATTCACGTATTTCATTGAAAGCTGATCTTCTTTGATACAACATTAATCTTTTGAGATAAAAATTAAATTATTTGGTTAAAAATTCATTTTTTTGTTTGAAGATTTATAACTTTAGTTAAAAACTCATTCCTCTAACTGAAAATTTAACTTTTCCATTTTTGTGAAAAATTTATCTTTTTTTATATAAATTGTATCTTAATGGTTGAAAATTCATCTGTTTGGTTAAAAATATAATTATCTCGTTGACAGCTTAATTTTTTTTTTTTTGAAAATTCTTTTTTTTACTGAAAATTTACCTGTTCTACTTTTATTATTTATTTATTTATTTTTTTTTGAAAATTTAACAATTCTATTTTTGGGTGAAAATTTATCTTTTTTAGTTGAAAATTCATGTATTTCATTGAAAGTTCATTTTCTTTGATGAAAAATTAATCTTTAGAGATAAAAATTCAATTATTTGGTTAAAGAATTAATTTTTTTGTTGAAGATTCATCACTTTATTTAAAAACTCATTTCTCTAACTGAAAATTCAACTTTTCTATTTTTGTGAAAAATTTATCTTTTTCATATAAATTTAATCTTCTTGGTTAAAAATTCATCTGCTTGTTTGAAAATTCAACTATTTTGTCGAAAATTTATTTTATTCAGTTAAAAATTAATTAATTTATTGTAAATTTACCTGTTCAATTTTTGGTTAAAATTCGTTTCTTTGGTTAAATAGTCGGTTTTTCTATGGTTGAAAATTTATTTTTGGAACTGGAAATTCAACTATTCTATTTTTTGTTGAAAATTCACGTATTTCAATGAAAGTTGATCTTCTTTGATACAAAATTAATCTTTTGAGATAAAAATTAAATTATTTGTTTGAAAATTCATTTTTTTTTGTTGAAGATTTAACACTTTAGTTAAAAACTCATTTCTCTAACTGAAAATTAACCTTTTCAATTTTTGTGAAAAATTGATATTTTTTATATAAATTGTATCTTAATAGTTGAAAATTCATCTGTTTGGTTAAAAATATAATTATCTCGTTGAAAACTTAATTTATTTTTTCTTGAAAATTCTTTTTTTTTACTGAAAATTTACTTGTTCTACTTTTGTTATTTTTTTTTTTTTTTTTTTTTGGAAAATGTAACAATTCTATTTTTGGGTGAAAATTTATCTTTTTCAGTTGAAAATTCATGTATTTCTTTGAAAGTTCATCTTCTTTGATGAAAAATTAATGTTTTGAGATGAAAATTCAATTATTTGGTTAAAAATTCATTTCTTTGGTTGAGGATTCATCACTTTAGTTAAAAACTCATTTCTCTAAATGAAAATTTAACTTTTCTATTTTTGTGAAAAATTTATCTTTTTTTAGATAAATTTAATCTTCTTGGTTAAAAATTAATTAATTAAATGTAAATTTACCTGTTCAATTTTGGTTAAAATTCGTTTCTTTGGTTAAATAGTCGGTTTTTCTTTAGTTGAAAATTTATTTTTTGAACTGAAAATTTAACTATTCTATTTTTGGTTGAAAATTTATCTTTTGTAGTTGAAAATTCATGTGTTTTCTTCAAAATTTGTCTTTTCTGGTAGAAAATAGATCTTTTGGGTTGAAAATTGAACTATTCGGTTAAGAAGTTGAAAATACATTTATTTTGTTGAATACTCGTATTTTTTAGTTGAAAACTCAATTATTTTGCACAAAATTCGGCAAGAAGTGACAACAAATTATTATTTTCCTTAAAAATGAGTTCAAAGTTTCCATTAAATTATTCTATCAATATAAATATAAAATATTTTGTTCAATACTCTAATAAGTCAATTTAGGATTATTGTAGAAAAACAGTTTCAATATTACAATACTTTCTTTCAAAATAATTAAAGTAAAACGTCTAACGGTAAAGTAATTATTTCACTTTAAGAGAATGACAGAACTGAAAGTTGACCTAAATCTTTTAAAAGAATCTTTTCTCTACATTCAAGGCAATCAATTTTCGACCGTGGACTTAGAAATTGCAGCCGAAGGATAATGGAATTCCCTTGTCCGCACCATCCATAAGCTTCTTTTTTCCAGCTTTTACCCTCCAATTCTTCCTTGAACGCTTTCAGTGTCGGTCATTCAAAAGCACACTTTTCTTTGGTTAGTTTCAGAAAGCTCTGATTTTCTCAGACATGTGGGAAAAGAAAATTCTTTTCAGAATTAAAAAAAAATTTTAATGACAGTTATTTTACACTTTTAAGCCCAAAAGACGAATTTTTTTAAGTCAGTTGAATTTGTAACCCAAAAAGTATAATTTTCGAGAAAAAAGTTCATTTTCAGCCAAGAGAGTTTTCAACAAAATAATTAAACTTGCAATAAAATAGCAGAATTTTTCATCAAATAGCTAAATTTTCAACCAAGAAGATCGATTTTCTACCACAAGACAAATTATTAACAGAATCCATAAGTTTTCTACCAAATAGTTGAAATTTTAAATTTATGAAGGAGAAATTTACAACCAAAAAAGAAATGGCTAAATTTCCAGACAAATAAATTAATAAAAAAAATGAATTTCCATTAAAATAGTTGGATCTTCAAATAAATAATTTAATTCACAATCAAATAGTTTTTTCACCTGAAAAAACAGCTTAATTTTTAACCAAAAAGTCCATTTTCAATAATAGCTGAATTTTCAACCAACCAATAATTTGTGACAAAATAGTTGAATTTTCACCTAAAATTATGGTTCTTCAACCAGAAGAAATTAATTTTTTACAAAAATGTTCAACTTCAAATCAATTAGTTCACTTTTCTGCCAAAAAAATTAATTTTTAACCAAACATGTATTAGTGAATATTTCAAACAGAAAAGGTTTTAATTTGAAATTGAAAACAGTTGAATTTAACAAAAGAGGATGAATTTTCAACCAAGAAGATTAATTTTCTACCAAAAAAAAAAAAAAGAATTTTCAACTATAAAAGATCAATTTCAATTTGAAATATCAATTTGCATCCAAAAATATAATACTTACATTTTCAGGCAGGAAAATAAATTCTCAAAAAAATTAATTTTCCGCCTAATAGTTAAATTTTCTACCACAAAGATTAATTTTCAAGTGAAATTATGAATATTCAAAGAAAAAATTCATTTCGCAAGAAAATATTTCAACATTCAACTAAATATTTGTGGTTATAACCAAAAAGTTTATTTATAATCAAGAGGACTATTTTTGCACACGAAAAAACGAATTATGTACAAAATACATGAATTTATAACCAAGTAATTGAATTCTTGACTAAAAATGAATTTTTAACAAATAGTTGAATTTTTCACTAAAAAAATTTATACAAAACCAAAAATGGAATAGTGGAATTTTCACTTGAAAACATTATTTTTCAAACAAAAATGAAACTTTGATCTATGATCAAATTTTTTTTCATTTTTTGATCAAAAATATGAATTCTTAATAAACTAGTTCATCTTTTAACCTAGTAGTTGCATTTTTGACCAAAAAAGATGATTTTTTGACAAAATAGTTGCATTTTCAAATAAATAATTGAATGTCAAACGATACAGTAGAATTTTTCAACCAAAATAGATGAATTCGTGACCAAAAGTATAATAGTAGACATTACAGTCAGAAAAAATTAAAATTTAAGTAAGAATAGTTGGATTTTTTTATTGGATTCTATTAATTTAGTTCACATTGAAGCAAAAAGAATGAGAAAAAGGAGAAGTTTCTTAAAAGCAATGTTGAAAATTAATAAACTGAGAGCAATTTTTCTGAAATTCAAAAATTCTCATTTTCCTAAAAAATTACGCTAGATTCGAGAAAAGTTTACCGATCCAAATTTTTTGTAGATCTTTTAAGAGGGAACAACTTTTCTGTGCAAACATTTTTCGTATCTCGGGTAAAAAAAAAGAATTTCTGATTTACAGAAAAATCGCCGTCATTTTGTTCATTTTTAAGAGTTTAAAAGTTTTTTCTGTGGATTTTGAAAGAATAAGAAATCACTCACCAGAACCAAAACAGAAAATTTAAATATCCTATATATATTGTAACTGCTAGATTTTAGCCAAGTTAACTTTTATAAAC
>CAKNYM010046417.1:0-34188 GCA_932195095.1 Andricus curvator | reverse complement strand
GGAGTTTTGCCTAAAAGAAGGCTTTATGCTGTAACCCGATGGTTACAATATATATATATATATATATATATATTTTTTTTTTTTTTTATATATATATATTTGGGAAAATATAGCATTTCGAACCAAACAAAAAATGAAGAAATTAAAAATGTAATGTCCTATTACTTTATTTTAGTAAGGGTCCAAGTTAGGCAAATAAGGCTTTATAGCTTGAGCGCCAGGGGAGCTCTCCATGGGCTTCCCGTCCGTTTTTTTAAACTAAGGCTCCAAGTTTAGAGCTAGAAATTTACTCTTTTTCGTAATAATTTATCTGTTTATTTAAAAAATTAACTATTTTGTTGAAAATTAATTTTATTTGATAAAAAAGTTATTTTTAAACTGCAAGGTTAACTATTCAATTTTTCGGTAGAACATTTATCTTCTTGGTTATAAATTCAAATATTTCGTTTAGTTTAGGCAGGATTTAATCTTATTGATTGAAAATTCATTTGTTTGGTTAAAAATATAATTATTTTGCTGAAAACTTAATTTATTTTTTTGAACATTCGTTTTTTTACTGAAAATTTACATGTTCTACTTTTGTTAAACAAATTTTTTTTTCGTTCAATATTCGTTTTTTGTGCTCGCTTGAAAATTTAACAATTCTATTTTTGGGTGAAAATTTATCTTTTTTAGTTGAAAATGCATGTGTTCGAGAAAAGTTTACCGATCCAAGATATATAAACAAATTTTTTGTAGATCTTTTAAGAGGGAACAACTTTTCTGCGCAAACATTTTTCGTATCTCGGGCAATTAAAAAAAGAATTTTTGATTTACAGAAAAATCGCCGTCATTTCGTTCATTTTTAACAGTTTTAAAGTTTTTTCTGTGAATTTTGAAAGAATAAGAAATCACTCACCGGAACCAAAACAGAAAATTTAAATATCCTATATATACATGTTTGGTAAAATATAGCATTTCAAACAGAACAAAAAATTAAAAAATTAAAAATGTAGTGTCCTATTATTTTATTTTAGTGAGGTTCCAAGTTAGGCACAATACGCTTTATAGCTTGAGCGCCAGGGAAGTTATTTATTAATTCTTTTAAATATCTCAGTTATCCTTTCCAAGTTGAAAATGCAACTATTTGGTAGAAAATTCATGTGTTTTGTTGAAAATTCGACTTTTTGATTATAAAATAAATCTTGATTGTTAAAAATTCATCTGTTTGTTCAAGGATTGAACTATTTGGTTACAAATTGGTATTTTCTGGTTGAAAGTATGTTTTTCTTTTGTTGAAAATTAATTTTTCAAACTGAAAATTTGGCGATTTCATTTTTGGTTCAATAAATATTTTCTTTAGTTGAAAATTCAACTATTTGGTTCAAAATAATTCCTTTTTGCTTTCAAGTTCAAATATTTGGTTGCTAATACAACTGTTTAGCTAAAAAAAAATTGTTGTTGAAATTCGTCTTTTTGTGTTAAAAATTCGTCTTTTGTTTTGAAAATCTATTTTTACATTTTATGTTAAAATAGATAGGCTTCAAAATTCAACAGTTTTGTTGTAAATTGATGTATTTTTTTGAAAATTTGTCTTTTTTGGTAGAACATTTATCTTCTTGGTGGAAACTTCACCTCTCTGTTTGGAAATTTAAATATTTGGTTAAAAATTAATGTTTTGGTTGAAAATTCAACTACTTGGTTGAAAGTTGAACTACTTTCTTAAAAAAAAAATTTAAGATTCACTTTTTCAGTTAAAAATTTAACTTTTCTGTTAAACATTATTTTGTTTTGTTAAAAATTAATTTTTTTATTTGATATTTTAACTATTCGATTTTTGGTTACAAATTTGTCCTTTATAAGTTTAAAAATCAACTATTTTGTAGAAAATTTGTATGTGTTGTTGACAATTCATTTTGTAATCTATTCTGTTTAAACTATTTAATCTATTCTGTTAAATATACGTTTTTTTTTGTTTAATTAAACAGTCTTTGAAAATATTCGTCTTTTTGGCTTAAATATTTAACTCTTTGGTTATAAGTTCAAATATTTTTTACAATATATATTATTTTGCTTGCAAGTTCCACTATGTAGTTATTATTAATGCAACTGATTGATTAAAAATTAATTTTTTTGTTTGTTGATAATTCGCCTTTTTTTTCTTGAAAATTCAACTATTTTTTTGAACATGCAATATATTTAAACTTAAAATCAAAAATAGCCCAAAATTTGTAACATATATAGACGGCCCGTTTTTGATACAATAACAAAATGTTTGAAAGAATTTAAACATAAAATCGTTTAAAAAAAAAACAATTGATAAACAAAAAGTGTCTGAACTTAGTTTCAAATTTCATAATCAAAACACCGCACCTTTCATTTAAGACACCGTGACAGCTTTATAACGTAACCTCATATATTGATTAAAAAATTACGATGTCCAATTAACATTTAATCATAGTATTTATTGTCATCAGATCTTGGACCAAAATATAAAAATCAGCATTGATATAAAAAAAATCGCTGAACGTTTGCGTTCAGCGTGCTCAGCAGGTGTTTGATGGTTAGTCATTAGTTAATAAATTAATAATTTAATATTTAATTTTTTTATTTAATGAATTTTTGTACAATATTATTAGGTAATTCATTTTCAATATAGGTACCAAATATCAAATGTTTTTTCGAATCTTTGACTTAATATGGACGCTATAAAAGACTACATAGATTGTATCAACTTTCATTGGATAGTTGTAGTAGCCACTGGAATGTATACACATTTAAGGCAAATTTGCATTATCGGTTTGTGTTTTGACGATGACAATATTCCACCTTTTGATCCTTCCTATGCATCTGTCCTATTTATTTTTTCCGTTTTGTGTCTGCTTGCGGAGTACAAACTTTGGCCACGATCCTTAAAAGAACCACCTATCCAGCTACTGGTGATTTACGAGGTAAAAATATTTTTTTTAATTACGTGGCACCCCAAGGGGGGGGGGGGGGGGAGGTTCTTTTTTTTTAATTTTTTTTGGGTGGGGGGTCTTCACTAAAAGTACGTAATTTTTGCAAGTTCGCAAAAAATTTCTCCTGAACATTTTTTTTTTAGTTATAAATTTTATTATTTGGTTGAAAATTTAACAATTTTCTTAAAAAGACATCTTTTTTTTTTGCAAATTCAACTATTTTGTTAAAAATTCGTCTTTATGGCTTCAAACTTCGACTCTTTTCGTATAATATTAACCGTTTGTTTAAAATTCATATTTTGTTGCTGATAAGTCAACTGAAATATTTTTAGGATGAAAAATATTTTTCCTGAAAATTGGTCTTTTTAATTTAAACGTTCATCTTTTTGTAGTAGAAATATTGCATCTTTCTTGGGCAAAAATGCAATTTTTTTGTTGAAAATTCAACTATTTCCCAGAAAATTGACTTTTTGTTCGAAATTTGTATTTTTCTGTAGAAAAGTCTATTGAAATCCTTTTGGATGAAAATTCAACTCTTTTTTTGAAAATTTGTCTTTTTGATTTAAAAATTCACCTGTTTTACTAGAATTTTTCTTTTTCGTGGACAAAAATGCAACTGTTTGGTTGAAAATTTAATAATCTTGTTGAAAAGTAATACTTTTTGATTGAAAATTCGACTAGTTAGCAGAAAATTAACTTATAGTTTACAATTCTTATCTTGGTGTTGGCAAGTGAACTGGAATCTTCTTTGGATGAAAATTTAACTATTTTTTTAAGTTTTGTTTTGTTTATTCTATCTGTTTTAAAAGAAATATTTCATCTTTCATTAATAAAAATGCGACTGTTCGGTTGAAAGTTCAACTCTTTTTTGAAAATTTGTTTCTCTGATTTCAAAATTCACCTGCTTTAGCAGAAATTACATCTTTTTTGGATAAAAATGCAACTGTTTGGTTTAAAATTCAACAATTTTGTTGAAAATTTACTTTTTGGTTGAATTTAATATTTTCGTGTTGAAAATAGAACTGAAATCTTTTCTGGATGAAAATTCAACTATTTTTTGGAATTTTTTTTTTTTTTAATCAAAAATTCATCTGTTTTAAGAGAATTTTCATCTTTCTTGGATAAAAATGCAACTGTTTGGTTGATAATAACACTATTTTGTTAAAAAGTCATACTTTTGGTTGAAAATTGTACTGTTTTGTTAAAAATTTAACTATTTCGTAGAAAATTTATTTTTTGTTTAAGATTTATATTTCGGTGTTCAAAAATAAACTGAAAGCTTTTCTGGATGAAAGTTTAACTTTAAAAGAATTTTCTCCTTTTTTATTAAAAATTCATCTGTTTTAGTACAAATTTCATCTTTCTTGGATAAAAATTCAACTATTTGGTAGAGAATTCAACTATTTCATTGAAAATTCATCCATTTTAGTTGAAAAAATTCGTCTTTTTGTATGAAAAATTCAATTTTTTTCGTAAAAACTTATTTCTTGGTTGAAAAAATCATATTTTGATCTTGAAAAGTCAACTGGAATCTTTTTTAACCGAAAGTTCAACTATTTTTTTTAAATTTATCTTTTTGATTTGTAATTTCATCCGCTTTGGTAGAATTTTTTTTTATGAAAATGCAACTTTTTGGTTGAAAATTCTTTTTCTTTGCTTGAGTATTCAACTATTTTATTTGAAAGATTTGGTTGAATAACTCTGTTAAGAAATCATTTTTTTTTTTGAAGAGTTATATTTTTAGTTAAAAATTCTACATTGTTAAACATTTATTTTTTGATAGTGTAATTTTTTAAAACTGTTTAGTGGAAAAGTTTTTTTTGTTTTGTTTAAAAATAATTTTTCAACTGAAAATGTAACTTTTCCATTTTTCTAAGATTGATCTTTTTCAGTTGAAAATTCTCGTTTTTGGGTAAAAAAAATAATTTTCTTGGTTTAAAATTTCATTTTTGTTGGGAAAAAATGTATCAGTTTCGTAGAAAAATAATTTTTTGCTGAAGTCATATTTTTTGTTTGTAAATTCAATTTTTGTAGAGAAAATTCGTCTTTTGGCTTGAAGGTTTAACAATTCAGGTAAAATTTTCTTTCTCTAGTGAAAAATTTTTATTTGTTGAAAATTCGTCCTTTTGGTTTTAAAAAACTTTTTTTTTTGTATAAATTTCATTTTTTTTGATTGAAATATAAACTATGACACTTTTTGTGGGGAATTTATATTTTAGGTTCAAAATTCAACTATTATGTTAAAAATTTGATTATTTTGTTGAAAATTCAAGTATTTTGTTCAAAAGCCATCTTTTATAATAGAAAAGACATTTTTTTGTTTAAAATAAATTAATAAATTTTTATCTGCAATACTGTTTTATTCCGTTTATAAAAGATTCTTTGTTCAAAGTATTTCAAGATTAAAATGCTGGTATTTGAATATTAATGATCAAGGAAAATGAAAAATAGACAAGGAAAAATAAGGGAATTTTGAAAATGAAGTTCTCAGACACCCTGCTTAATTCTACTAGCAATAACTATTAAAACATTTTTGGAAACTAAAAATTACGTACAGAAAGAGTGGGGGGGGGGGGGGGTACAAATATTTTCCAATTCGGGATTTTAATACTTCAGTCAGTTATTTATTCATTAAAAATGCAATAATGAAATATTTTGATCGAACAAATGTTTTTTTTTAATTTCAATTTATTTTTGTTAAATTATTTTTTTAATTTGAAATAACAATAATTGGAAAAAATGTCTTAATGCAAAAGAATAATATGTGCACAAGATTCTTATTTTAAGGGCAATCATTAAAAAAAAACTACTATGCGCATTAAAAAAAAACTTGCATTGAGAATTTTTTTTAAATTATTGTTATTTCCAATTTAAATAATGTAAGAAAATAAATTGAACATTAAAACAAATTTTCTCTAAACATAATATTTAATTATTGTATTTTTAATAAATAAGTAATATTGATTGAAAAACAATTTTTTTATTTCCTTAAATTCTGGAATTTTCCAGTTTCGGAAATTAGAATATTTTCAGAATGTTTAGTATTTTATAATTCGGAATTTTTTCTCGCGAATTTTATTATTCGGCATTATTATAAACTGTCGCGAATTTATTATTCAAAAATGATTAATTTTGGTAATATTATAAACTGTTCTGGAATTTCCCAATTTGTGATTTTTATACTTCAGTAATTTTATAAATTCGGAAATTTTCTTTTTCGGGAATTTTACAGAGTCGGGACTTCTATTATTCGGCATTTTCTACTCTTCCCAATAAAATTTCCGACAGAAAATTGCAAAATTGTAAAATATCCGGTACTGGCAAATTTTCAACACTAGAAAGGTATTGAATTTGAACAATTAAAAATATTGATTTTCAATTAACCATATTTATTCATTAAAAACAAAATAATGAAATATTTGGATGAAAAAATTTTTTTGGGATGTTTGAATGTATTTTTCTTAAATTTATTGTTTTTGTTTGAGCTTAAAATATCAATAATTGAAAAAAATATTTCTCAATGCAAGAGAACCAAATAAGCTTTTTATTACAAGAGCAATAATTTTTAAAAAACTACTATGCACATTTAAAAAAAAATCTTGCATTGAGCAACATTTTTCAATGATTGTTACTTCAAATTTAAACAATAATTCAAGTAAATACATTGAACATTGAAATTTTTTCATTATACAAATATTTTATTATCGTATTTGTATATTTTTAATAAATAAATAATATTGATACAAAAAAAAAACATTTTTTTTACTAGTTCAAATTCGGGAATTTTCAAGTGTCGGGAATTTGACAGTATCAGATATTTTACGATTTATCAATTTTCTCCCACGAATTTTATCATCTAGAAATTTTGAAATTCAGTAATATTATGAATTGTACGGGAATTTTATTATTCGGGAATTGTCCAATTCGGGATTTTTATATTTCAGCAATTTTATATTTTCTAGAATTTTCTATTTCTAATATTTCTTATTCGGCAACTCGTCAAATTATTTACTAATATTTACAATATTTTAGGGACGTAAATATATTTTTTTTTCAATTTTTTTGTGTTTTAGAGCAGAAGAACCAACTGGTCCTTATCCATTTGTTATTCTCATAATTTTAACATTCACTTTTTTTAGTGAAATGAAAAATGATTTTGACATACTCCTAATATACAATATCAATAAATAGTGTCTTAAACATTAAAAACGATAAAAAAAGAATTTCAAATAATTAGTCCTGATCCAGGTTCTATTCTCATTCCTTCAATTACAATCAGACGGAATGATTTTCCGACATTCTGTTAAATCCGTGAAGACAGTATTTTAATTAAATAAATAAATTAATTTAAAAAATTGAAAGAAAAAGAAATTAAAAATTACAGTAAAATTTGTTAATTTCAGATGTTGGTATCAGCATTAGTAACAAATTTGGCAACGAGGGCAATTTGGATTCCACTTTTGCATGCTATTTGGTGCATGACACAAGAATCAAGCAGATGGGTAAGTCATTCATTTAAATTGAATATTTCATATTTTAATTAATACTCTTAAAATATGTAAAGGTAATTTAAATGAAATTTTATTAAACATTAATTTTAAGTTTTGAAGATTTTGAAATATGTCGGAAAACATCTGGAAAATCTTAAGACAAGATTTTTAATTTTGCAGGATTTCAAAACATTTTAGGAAAACTTGATAGTATTTCAAAACATATTTAGAAGTTTTGAAAATTCTCGAAAATGATTTAAATCAGAATATTTTAAACAAAATTTAGATTTTAAAAATTTCAAACAAAAAAAGCTTCCTAAGAATTCGGATATGTTCCCAGAGAATACAAAAATGTTCTTAAGATTCCTGGGAAAATTTCAAATGATTTTCTTTTTTTTTTGTTTGAAAAATGAATTTGAAGAGAAAATTAAAAAAGATTGATGAATACTTTAAATGATTTTCTAAAGCTTCGAAAAGGAATTTAGAAGATTTTAAAAGCTTCAACAATATTTTTGAACTTAAAAAGATTTCTAAAAAAGTCAAAAATTTTGTCAAAAGATTTTCAGGTAATTTTGAAACATTTTTCAAAAATTGTAGCAAAAATTCGAATCATTTTAAAAGATGTTTAGAAGTTTTGCACAAATTTCCAAAATAATTTAAAATCTGAAAAGATTTCCAAAATTTTCTTAAAAATTCTTTAGATACTTTTTTGACATAGCTGAAATCTAAAATCTTTTTGAATTTTCTCAAGAATCTTAGGAAAATTATATTTATATAACCTTAAAACTATTTGTTTTCTTTTTAACTTAAACTCTATTTGTTTTTAAGGTCTTCAAGGTTTCGTGTAAAAATGATTTTTCTCCTTAAATTATAATTTAGTTGAAATTTTGTTTCTTTCTTTTGTTAAAAATTCACTTTTTTGGGTAAAGATTCATCATTTTAGTTAAAATTTCATCTCCTTGGTTGAAAATTAACCGATTTTAATTGAGTATTAATATATTTTTATGAAAATTCGTCTTTTTTAGATGCATTCAGCAGTTTTTTATTCAAAATTAAAATCTTTTTTGATCAACGTATTAAATATTATGCTTTTTGTTCAGAATTAATACTTTATGGTTGAAAATTCAACTAGTTCATTAAAAGTTGAACTAGTGTGTTTGAAATTTATTTTTTTGAAGATTTATAATTTTTCTTTTTGGTAGAAAATTCGTGATTTTTCGATTACGTCAACTGTTCCTTGCTTAAAATTAAAATATTTTCTAATTGAAGCTTCAACTATTTGATTCAAAATTAACTTATTTGTTGCAATTTGGATTTCACGTATCTAAAATTTTCAAAAGTTTTTCGATTTTACTTAAGAGTCTTAGAAAAATTATAATTATATGATTTAAAAAAAAATACACAAGTAACTTCGGAAAATAAATATTTATTAGAAATTTTTATTTTCTATAAAATTATTCTCCCCTTGAATCAAAAAACTGTTCCTAATTAATGCTAGTTTTATTAAACGAAAGATAGCATGTCACAAGGGCCCAGACATTTTCGAAAATGAGATTATTGGATTAAAAAAATTAAAAAATTCTAATCAATATTTAGAAGAGAGGATTTTTTTATAATCATATTTTTTAATTTGTTTATTTGTTAACATTACATAAGCGCCACTTTTAAAAAAAATAAAAAATGGTATTTTCTATCACCATCCAAGGTTCTTTTTTTTCAGCTAAAAAGTAAATTTTCATTTTTTTTTTAAATTGAAAGTTGGATTCATTATTACCGCCTAAATTTGAAAAAGCGTGGTCCTCGAGCGAAATAAAAAATCCCCCTCCATTTTCTCGAAACGTAATACTACTTTTCCATCAAACCTTTTTTGTGTCGATTCAGCAAATTGAAAACTGGATTTTTGATCTTCGTCCAAATTTGAAAAAAAATCGTGCGTCTCAAACGAAAAATTAAAATCTGCCACTAAATTTTCTCGCAACTCAATAAAATTTTCCAATCAAACTTTTTAAGGTTAAATTCGTAATTAATTTATTTTCAAAGTTCTTTTTAGTTTTTTAAAAATCAAAAATTCGATTTTTGAGAACGTTTTTGATTTTGTATAAGTTTGAAATCAATCTTAAAGTTTCGTGTTACTCATTCAAGCAATACGTTCCATCCGCATCACTGTTTCGACACAGTTCGCTGATAAATCTCTCTAGCAATCACCCCAGACGAAGAGCTTCGCAAAGTCATTATATCAAAATATGTATTATTAATTAAATTATTTTTCAGTTAACGTGGTTGAATGCAACGATAGGTCTTGACCGCTACTCTCTTCTCTACTCAGTAGCACTTTATATGGGAAAAGACTTGGCAGCGATTCACACAGCTTTTTGCTTATCAGTTTTGTCTTTCGTTTGGATGCTGGATGCGACGGAATCACTGGATGGAATACTTGATATGTGGACCAAGTAGTAATGTATTTCACAAGAAAGGAAAATGAACAATAATTAGAGTCTGAATTATTTTTAGGCCTCGGACTCATTTGAAAAATTCAAAATAGTGTCAATAGTACTGTAAACTGGGGCTAAGCGGCGCATGTGGGGGAAAGCAGCGCACCCTTGATTCTGCAATTCTCAATGTGATATTTGCTTCTTCTTGGTGAAAATTTTAGGGGATTGGAACGGTAGCATACATTTTGAAAAATAGTAGCAAAATAGTGTCATGCAATTTTTCAAATTTTGAAAGGAGGCGATAAATATATTTGGGTATTTAGCTGTCGATTTTTTTCGAAATAGTAGGTGCCCAAAAACCTTCAAAAACGAAGTATTAGATTTGTCAAGTCACAATTTTAAGTATTTTTTTTTAATTTAGTTTTTTCGTCAATTTATTATTTTTTAAACTTGAATAAAAAAAGGGCTATTCGTAACCGATTTTAAAGTTTGATGACTAAATTTATTTGTTGGTATATGAAAGTAGTTACAATAAATTACACATTTGTTCTGTAAAAAGTTTTTTTATGTGGTCAATAGTTTTTATTTTATTTTTTTAATATTTCAGTCAATAATTTTTACGACAAAAAAATTTCCTTTTTGTTTCTTTAATTTATCAAGAAAGCTGTTCATTTTTTATAATGCACTTTTACAACAGGCTAAAAGATCTTCGAAAAGCACAGCTATTTTGTGCTAATAATTTTTTTCTACAATCAATAGTTTTCGAAACAAAAAAAAATTTTATTTAAAAAAAGGTTTTTGTAACGCTAGCACGGAATATTCGCTTTCCAAGGCATGTATAGCGTGCGGGAAGTGACCAGTTTCAAAACCGTGATAAAAAGCAGTTTTAAAAAGACTTTTTCTAGCTTTTGCGCTTGCGCAGTTCGGATGAGAATTACTTTCTAGGACTGCTGGATATAAATAAATAAATTACCGACAATTTTTGAAATTTTTGAATACCTAAAATTTCCGGTAATTTATCAATTTTACATAATTTTCCGGAACTTTTGGAAATTTTTGGATATTGACCAAAAAGCTTTAGATACTTTAAATTTGTGAAAGTTTTCGGCTTATAATTTTACCAAAAATTTTCAAAATTTAATATATTTGTTTATTTATTCAATAAATGAAGAGCTTTATCCAAAATCGGCCTTGAAAATTCTCTCCGAAATTTCATTATTTAAAAAAAATTCAAATTGTTTGATATTCGTAAGCTAAATCATAATAAATTTCCCCATTAATTAGTGGCAACAAAATGTTGGGTAAATTACGATTACTCTTTAAAAATTAGGTTTATTAACACTATACGCATTTTATTGATTTGAAAAAAAAAAATATTTTTTATAAATATCTGGAATTATATTCTCAACCTTTTTCACGAAAGAAATAAAATTTCCAGGTCTTTGAGCCTGTTATAAAAGTGCATTATGAAAAATGAACACATTTATTCATAAATTAGAGAAATTACAAGGAACTTTTTTTTCATCGTAAGAACTAATGTCACTCTTAATCTGTTGACTACAAAAAA
Organism: Andricus curvator; assembly: GCA_932195095.1. Classification (NCBI taxonomy): domain Eukaryota; kingdom Metazoa; phylum Arthropoda; class Insecta; order Hymenoptera; family Cynipidae; genus Andricus; species Andricus curvator. The sequence continues at coordinate 22,760 of CAKNYM010046417.1, read as the reverse complement.
AACTTGTCGAAATATAAAAATTTCGAAGAATAAAGTTACCGGACCATATTCATAATATCACCGAATTTCCAAATTTTTGAATTTAAACAATTAAATTAATTGCGTTTTAATAAATATTATTATTTATTTTTAAAAAATATTGAAATATTTTTATAACGATCAATCTATTTTTTTAAATGATTTTGATTTTAAATTCAAACAATAATTTTAAAAAAATTAGGCGTAAAAAACAAACATTCTTCGATAAAAATATGTACTCATTGTATTTTTAATAATAAATAAGATTTATTTAAAAAAAAAACAATTTCTTTATTTTTTAAATCGGGAATTTTCTTGTTTCCGAAACCTTTACAGTATCGGATATTTTGAAATTCGTCAATTTTTTGTTGGGAATTTTATTATTCGGGAATTTTCAAAATCTGTGATATTACAAACTGTTTAGGAATTTTATAATTGGGAGGACTCAAAAATGCCGAAAAATTAAATTTTCGACACTGTAAAATTCCCGAAAAAGAAAATATTCCAAATAGAAAATTTTCGAAATTATATAATTGTCGACAGATACAATTCTGGAATATTCAAATTTCCGAACAGTTTATAATATTGCCAAATTTGAAAATTAATGATTGATAAAATTCCCGGCAATTTATAATATTACCGAATTTGAAAGTTTCCTAATTACAATCTTCCCGGTATAATATTGCCAAATTCAAACAACTAAAAGATTGTTTTTAAATCAATAGTATTCATTTATGAAAAATAAAACAAATGAAAAATTTTGATCAGTAAATGTTCAAAAAATACCTTGAAATTTTTCAAATACCGTAAAAATTTGTAGAAATTTTCAATATATTTTTCATTTTACGATATCATTTGAAATTTCTAAGAACTTTTTTAATCTCTCTAAATTTGCTATAATCCCATGAAATTCCTCGGGATCTTTTAAAATGCACTATATTATTTATTTCCATTTTATTCAGTCCTTAAAGTTCTCTAGAAATTCTTTAAAAAATCCCTAAAATCCTTTCAAATCTTTTAAATCCTTTAATATCTTTGATACTCTTTTAAAATCCCTTGAAATTTTTGAAATCTCTGAAGTTCGTTTTAAATCCTGTAAATTATCTTGAGATTCGTAATCTCCTAAAATTTGTTCAAAAATTTGGAAAACTTTCAAATATTTCAAAATCTATAGAAATTTCCTAAAATTTAATGGCTACTTTTAATTCTTATCAAATCCTACGCATCTCGTAAATATTATAAAATTCCTTAAAATACCTTGAAATTTTTTAGATACCGTAAACATTTTTTGAAATCTTCAAAATATTTTCAATCCTACGGTATCATTTGAAATTCCTCAGAAATCTTTCAATCTCTTGAAATTTGAATCGGTGAAATCTTTGAAAAAAAATCTTTGAAATTTTTATTCCAACGAAATTCCTTCAAATCTAATGAAATTCCTCGCAAAATTTTAAAATATACTATATTATTTAAAAGCCTTTAAAAAATTTTAATCCAATGGAATCCGTTAAAAATTCCTTCTCATTACATTTCATTTACTCCCTAAAGTTCTCGAGAAAATTGCTACAATTTCCTGACAGCCTTTAAAATCTTTTAAATCCTTTCATACCTTTTATACCTTTTTAAAATCTCTTGAAATTGTTGAAATTTGTGGAATTTTCTTGAAATCCCGTAAATTATCTTGAAATTCGTAATCTTAAGAAAAAAATTTCAAAAATTTGGAAAACTTTGAAACCCCTTAAAATTCCTTGAAAACTCATAAAGTTCTCTGAAATCCATTGGGATCTTTTAAAATACTCAAAAAGCTTTAAAACCCTATAAAATCCCTTCTAATCCCTGAAATAAGTTGAAATCCATAAAAGCCCATTGAAAGCTGTTAAAATCGTTGAAATCTCCTGATATTTTCAGAAATCCTTTGAGACGTTTTGAAAATTTTTGAAAAGTTTAAAATCCGATGAATTTTTTTTAGTCAATCTAGGGAAGAAGTTTGAAAATACATATATATTCAAAGGCAAACTAAAAAAATAGGTTAATCAGCAAGCAATTTTAGAAAATAGTAGCTTTAATATAATTTTTTTCCAAATAGTAGCAAAATAGTTGCATCCTTAAAAAAAAGTGTAAATTGTGGCGTGAGTCTGAGGCCTGCATTTTTTTGTTTATTCTGAATCCTTAAAATTTATAGAATAATTAAAATGATTTAAAACTGAATAGTTTGAGTTATTTTTTTCATTTTCAGAGAAACTACTGATAATACTCAGAGTATCAAAAACAAATGCAAAGACAGAATCGCATTCCACGAGCCTGAGGTGTCTAATTATTTCTTCTACAAGTTCCGGCGAATGGATCTCGAAAAATTAAATGGTAGTTAAAACCAAAGTGAATTCAGAATTCGCAAAAAATTCATGAAAAAAATACTTGGCAAAATTTGGTGATTATGCTTGTATAGAATGTCTTAAAGTACTAAAAATTTGTGTCCACCATGTGTCTGTCAATGTGAAAAAGTAATGGATTATGATAAATAATAAAGCTTTATGCTTGTTTTGCTCTACTCCGACATTCTTTATTTTTCAAAGTTAATTTTTTTTCAATTGAAACTTAATTTATGTTAGAGAAATAATGAATTATATATAATATTCTTCGAATGTATTCATTCACGTTGTCCAAATTAAGGCTCCTATGATTGATTTTCAAGGAATTACTTTTCTTTTAACATTTTTAGTGGTTTGGAAAAAAATACTTTTGGTTTATAATTTTTTTCTGAATTGGAAAAGGGAATTGTTTCATTTTGAACATTGCAGTTAATATTTCAATTGAGTCGAAGAAGGAAAAACTCTGTAATTTTCACATTTGTACTAAAATAATGGTTGCACACACCAAGAAATTGAAATGTGTATGTGTTGAAATTCATGTGTTTAATTAAAAAAAAGTGTTTGTTCATTTTAAAAATTAATTTATTCAACAAATATTCAAAAGCTAGCAATGCAACCAGATTTAATGGGAATGAAAAGTTGACTACTACATTAAGGTAAAGGCACCTATCATGAGAAAAAATTTTGAGGGGATTTTGAGATTTTCATTAATTTTTGAACGATAGTAGAATATATTTTCAAAATGTTTATATCAATGAATGCGCTGATCTTTTCTGAATGCGAAACGCCTATCAAAAGTTAAATTTAGTCGAAGCAAAGTTATTATATCTATGAAAAAGCGGAATGACCTTTAGGTACCTATTATGAAACAACTTTTGGCTCTTGTACCGGTGTTCCATAATACATGTCCCCATTATGAAAGAGCAAAGAAATGTGTTTTTTTTTTTAAATATCAATATGGCCTATTTTATATTACTTTCTATATTGAATCGAACTAAATAGTACAATGAACTTTTATTTCAATCGCTCATAGAGATAAATAAATTGAATACAAGTTTTCGTGAACGAAGTAAATTATATTTTATTTTTGCTGACAAATTTTTGTTATAGGCAATGAATGTTTATTTCGGTGAATTAAAAGAAGAAAAAACTATAAAGGATGAAGTCAAAACTGAATAATAACTTTCTGTGTTTTATTCAATATTCGTCCTTTTTGGTAAAAAATTAATATTCTTGGTTGAGAATTCACATTTTTCATTGAAAATTCAACAGTTTGTTTTAAATTTGTTTTCTCTGTGGATTGAAAAGTATTTTTAATTGAAAACTCAACTATTTTTGAAAATTTTTCTTTTTTGGTTGAATTTAACTGTTTTTTATTTAAAATAAAAATATTTTTTGGTTGAAATTTCAATTATATTACATTGTTCTATGAAATTCAAATTTTTTAGTTGAAAATTTAACTCCTTCGTAAAAGTGTAACTCTTATGTTAAAAATTAATTCTTTTAATTGAAGATTCATCATTTTAATTGAAAACTCATCTCTGATTGCAAAATTTAACGAGCTAGTTGAAAATCAATTTTTCTAACTTAAAATTTAACTATTCCAGTTGAAAATTTAACTATTTTGTTGGAAATTCGTTTTTTTTTGTTAGAAATTAGTTTTTTTAAACAGAAAATTTAACTATTCTATTCATGGTTGAAAATGTATCTTCTTTGGACGAAAATTTGACTGTTTGATTGATAATTCATCTTTTTTATTCAAAAATTGAAATATTTGGTGTACATTGGTGTCTGTTGTGTTGTACCTTTTTGGTATAAAATTCAACTATTCTAGTTGAAGATTCATCATTTCAGTGGAAAATTCATCATATTGGTTGAAAATTGAACTGTTTGATTGAAAATCCGCTTTTTTTTTGTTGAAAATTAATTTGTTTAACATAACTTACCTTTTTGGTATAAAATTTGTACCTTTTTGGTATAAAATTCAACTATTATAGTTGAAAATTCACCATTTCAGTGGAAAATTCATCATACTGGTTGAAAATTGAACTGTTTGATTGAAAATCCCTTTTTTTTTGTTAAAAATTAATTTGTTTAACTTAAAGTTTAACTATTCTATTTTTTGTTAAACATTCTTCTCTATTTTTCTGTGTGTAAAATTCAACTATTGGTTAAAAATTTACCATTTTCAGTTGCAAATTCACCAACTTGGTTGCAAATTCACATATTGCGTTGAAAATTCGTATTTTTTTGTAGAAAATTAATCTACATGGTTGAATATTTATCTTTTTGTTTGAAAATTCAACAGTTTGTTTTAAATTTGTTTTCTCTGTTGGCTGAAAAGTATTTTTAATTGAAAACTCAACTATTCTTGAAAATTTGTTTGTTTTTTTTTGTTGAATTTAACTGTTTTTTATTTAAAATTAAAATCTTTTTTTGTTGAAATTTCAATTATATTACATTGTTCTTTGAGAATTCAAATTTTTCAGTTGAAAATTTAACTTTTTCGTTAAGAGTGTAACTCTTTTGTTAAAAAAAATTCTTTTAATTGAAGATTCATCCTTTTAATTGAAAATTCATCCCTGATTGAAAATTCAACGTCCTAGCTGAAAATCAATTTTTCTAACTAAAAATTTAACTATTTCAGTTGAAAATTTAACTCTTCTATCTTTGGTTAAAAATGTATATTTTTTTGATGAAAATTTAACTGTTTGATTCATAATTCATCTTTTTTATTCAAAAATTGAAATATTTGGTGTACATTGGTGTCTGTTGTGTTGTACCTTTTTGGTATAAAATTCAACTATTCTAGTTGAAGATTCATCATTTCAGTGGAAAATTCATCATATTGGTTGAAAATTGAACTGTCTGATTGAGAATCCGTTCTTTTTGTTAAAACTTAATTGGTTTAACTTAACGTTTAACTATTTTATTTTTTGTTGAAAATTCTTCCCTATTTTTTTGTGTGTAAAATTCAACTATTGGTTAAAAATTTACCACTTTCAGTTGCAAATTCACCAACTTGGTTGCAAATTCACATATTGCGTTGAAAATTCGTATTTTTTTGTAGAAAATTAATCTTCATGGTTGAATATTTATCTTTTTGGTTGAAAATTCAACAGTTTGTTTTAAATTTGTTTTCTCTGTTGACTGAAAAGTATTTTTAATTGAAAACGCAACTATTCTTGAAAATTTGTCTTTTTTGGTTGAATTGAACTGTTTTTTATTTAAAATGAAAATCTTTTTTGGTTGAAATTTCAATTATATTACATTGTACGTTGAGAATTCAAATTTTTTAGTCGAAAATTTAACTCCTTCGTTAAAAGTGTAACTCGCTTGTTAAAAATTAATTCTTTTAATTGAAGATTCATCATTTTAATTGAAAATTCATCTCTGATTGAAAATCTAACGACCTAGTTAAAAATCAATTTTTCTAACTGGAAACCTAACTATTCCAGTTGAAAATTTAACTATTTTGTTGGAAATTCGTTTTTTGTTAGAAATTAGTTTTTTTTTTTAAACAGAAAATTTAACTGTTCTATTTTTGGTTAAAAATGTATTTTTTTAAATGAAAATTTAACTGTTTGATTGATAATTCATCTTTTTTATTTAAAAATTGAAATATTTGTTGTACATTTTTTGAACTTTTTTGGTATCAAATTCAACTATTCTAGTTGAAGATTCATCATTTCAGTGGAAAAGTCATCATATTGGTTGAAAATTGAAATGTTTTATTGAAAATCCGTTTTTTTTTTGTTAAAAATTAATTTGTTTAACTATTCTATTTTTTGTTGAAAATTATTCCTTTTTTTTTTGTGTGTAAAATTCAACTATTGGTTGTAAATTCCTATATTGTGTTGAAAATTCGTATTTTGTTGTAGAAAATTAATCTTCATGGTTGAATATTTATATTTTGGTTGAAAATTCAACCAGTTCAGTTAAAGTTTCATCATTTAAGTTGGAAATTTATCTGTTTGGTTTGAAATTCAATTATTCCAGTTGAAGATTCATAATTTTATTTGAAAATTGATCACTTTGGTTGAAAATTCAACTATTTTGTTGAAAATCCGTTCTTTTTTTATTCAAGATTAATTTGTTTTACTTAAAGTTTAAGTAATATATAATAATAACATAACATAAGCTATATTAATATACTAAAAAACACATTTGATTGCAAACGTACCTCTGTTCCATAAATAGGAGCAAGCGTTGAAAACGTGTCCGTCGATATGAAACACCCATGTACCTCCGTTCCATAAATACGGACCGTATTAAGAAACGTGTACGTATTATGAAACAACTAATTAATAAATAAATTTGTATCCAAATAAAGAAAGAGTGCAGTAATTTTAAATCTATAAACCTTAAGCTGTCATTTGATCTATTACACATGACCGATTTCATATGAAATCGGGCAGACTGACCCTGGTGATGTCACGGAATTGTTTGGGGCTGAAATATGTTGTTTTCCAAGGTAAAATATGAGACACGTATATTTTGTTTTTGATCAAAATTTTTTTTCACGAACTTAGGGCTACATGAATATTCAGGTGAATTATGTAAAAATTAACGAAATTTTTCCTAAAAAGATTATATCTTGGGAAACGATTGACATAATTTAATTTTCTTTGCAGGAGCTTGTAGGGAGAACTAAACTCTTTAAAAATCTACAAAGAAAATTGAAAAAGGTTAAAAATTAACAAAATGGCGTACATTCTTCGAAAAAAATAAAAAGTCAATTTTCTCAAAAATGCCACCTTCGCTTTATTTTTTTATTTTTTTTAGGTTTATTGTAATATGATGCATATATCCTGTGAGTTTCGCCCTCGCTACACTATTTCTTTATATAGAAAAACTTATTTTTTGTAAATTAACTTTTTTTCTTAATCTGATGTATAACTATGAAGTTAATGAAGAATGTTGTTGTTTATGTCTTAAGGAATCTAAAATCATATATTCACAGAATACGTACAGTTTTAAAGTTAATAAATATCAGATCCTTTACAATTTAATTTAGGAAATTGATGAAATTATGATTTTTGCTGCTCTGTTTTGATTTATCTTACTTTTTACTTTATTAGTTTCGCGTGTTCTGTTAGTTCAGATTTTTCTGCTTCACCTCCTTCGAGTACACTGTTACGTCTTTCCATGGATGCCTGGAGGTATATGCGATGTATACTTTCCTGTCGATAGAATATTTTGTTTAGTGTCATTTCATCTTTGGCAATATCTGGAGTCAAAAAAATCGTGTTGAATAATTACAGTGTTCGATATAGTTTTTTTAGTTGTATTTCATTCGTTAAGATAAAATGGTCAGTGCTTTAAAATCAATTTATTCAAGTAAGCGAAAAAAATGTCCTGACTTCGAAACTGTTCACAAGAAAGTGATATACAGCAATTCTAGTGACCCATTTGTACAGCTGCATGAGATGGCTGTTTTATTAGGACCTTTTTCCCCAGAAAGAATAATAATTTCAAGCGACAGTGTTTGTAAAAATTGTTACCGCCGAATTATTGGTAAGTTTCACGTGTCTTCAAATCAGGCAATTTCCGATGACGAAGAACCAATATTGGATGATGTAAATGTATGTGAAAATGAACAGTTAGAGTATGAAGACGAAGAATTTCAACCAATTTTTCAGATTGAAGAACTAAATAATGAAATTTCAGATAGGAAATTAAATGTTTCGCCTTGTCGAAATCCATCAAGTATCAAAGAAAGGTCCCGAGAAAACTATGCTTGCAAACAAAGAAAACAGCTGTTAGATGCATTTACGGAATCGACGACCAGTAAGCTTTCAAAAGTTTATAATGTAATATTGCCAAAAGAAAAGTGCTCTCCTTGCGACGAATGGGTATCCAATTTTCATAAAGCTTTAGAAAACTGTACAAATGCAGAAGAAAAGATCCGTCTTCTGACGCTGGTGCCAAGAGAATATACGAAGCAAGATTTACTTTTAACGTGTCCTGAAATAACCAAATATATGATAGATCAATCAAGGAAATTTTCGATTGAAGAAGGAATATTTTACACTCCTGACCCATACAATGGATATCCTGTGAGTGATGAAGAAGTACAATTAGCATTAGAATATTATTTAAGTGATCATGTTGATTGTACCAGACGACGCCCAAATATGAACGACGTAATTTCAGCCAAAGAAAATGGTGAAAGAATTAAAAAAGTAAATAGATGTTTAACGCAAAGTATTAGTGGAATATTTCACCTGTTTCGAGAAAAAAATCCGAACGTAAGAATTGGAAAGACAAAATTTTACTCTCTGCGACCAAAATGGATTCAAATTGACCCTTTAAAAGAGGAATGTCTTTTCATTTATTGCGCCAATTTTGAGCTTTTACTTATTGGATTAAAAAAACCAGAGAAGGGATGGAGCGAATATCAAAGATATTCGGAATGAAATTTTGCCTAAAGTGATGTGTTGTCTTGTAACCGAAGATTGTCAGCTTGGAGATTGCAAAAAATGTCCAGGAGCTAGAGGCATTACGCTTCAATCTATAAGATTGTTAGATGAAACTGGTTCAGATCACATTCTTTTCGTGATCTGGAACAAAGGTGACTTAGAAAAGAGAACTACTTCGATTGCCGGTTTCGTCAAAGAGTTAGCAACCTGGACTTTTTAAAAAGCGAATGTTCACATATATGTGAAAAATATTCAAAGAAAAGAAATCAAAGAGGAGAAAGATCGCACTAAGAATAATTCAACTCATTTAACAATGCAGTGTGACTTTGCTGAGAATTGGAAGTTGATGGTAAAAGATGCAATTCAAACTAATAATTGGACAAATGATCAACTATCGATATTTACTGCTGTTTGCTATCGAGGTGCAGAAGCTGAAAATTTTTCAGTAGTTTCCGATGATAAGAAGCATGATTCTGCACACGCTTTATTGACAATGGACCATATTGTGCAAATTATGGAATCTTTGAATCCTGAGAAAATGTATGAAATTACAATAATAACAGATGGAGCTGCAGCTCACTTTAAAAATCGCTATCAGTATCACGCATTGAGTAAATCATCTTGCAAGAAGAAGTGGATCTTTTCAGCAACTGGCCATGGGTAAGGACCCTGTGATGGCGTTGGCGGCTTGGTAAAACACTTTGCAACTAATCATAACTTGAAGAAGTCACATCTGGAATCCATAGATAATGCCGAATCCTTTGTTCGAGAAGTGAAGAAGTATACTAGCGCTATTACTCTAATACTGCTTTCACCAGAAGAAGTTGCCAGTTTTTAAGAAAGAAAGGAAAAAGAGTGGGAAAAAGTTCCAGGAATTACTGGCATTCAAAAAGCCCATGCATGGAATGTAGAACTTGGACAAAAGGACGACAGGAAAGTATACATCACAAATACCTCCAGACATCCATGCAGAGAAGTAACAGTGTACTCGAAGGAGGTGAAGCATACAAATCTGAACTAATAGAACACGCGAAACTAATAATGTAAGAAGTAAAATAAATCAAAACAGAGCAGCAAAAATTATAATTTCATCAATTTTCTAAATTAAATTGTAAAGGATCTGATATTTATTAACTTTAAAACTGTACGTATTCTGTGAATATATGATTTTAGATTCCTTAAGACATAAACAACAACATTCTTCATTAACTTCATAGCTACACATCAGATTAAAAAAAAAAAAGTTAATTTACAAAAAATAAGTTTTTCTATATAAAGAAATAGTTTAGCGAGGACGAAACTTACAGAATATATCCATCATATTACAATAAATCTAGAAAAAAAATAAAATCGAAGATGGCCTTTTTGAGAAGATTGACTTTTTATTTTTTTTTTAAATGTACGCCATTTTGGTAATTTTCAACTTTTTTCAACTTTCTTTGTGGATTTTTAAAGAGTTTAGTTCTCCCTACAAGCTCCTACAAAGAAAATTAAATTATGTCAATATTTATTAATATATATAATATTTTTGGGAAAAATGTCGTTAATTTTTACATAATTCACCTGAATATTCATATAGCCCTAGGTTCGTGAAAAAAAATTTGGATCAAAAACAAAAAATACGTGTCTCATATTTTACCTTGGAAAACAATATATTTCAGCCCTAAACAATTCCGTGACATCAACAGGGTCAGACACCAGGGTCAGACAGATTGAAATTTGTGAATACATAAGATAAAACAAATTATAGGTATCAAGCCTTCTGACTCGGATGAATGGCAGTCAATTTTCCCGAGTTTAGAGGTCACATAATTAAAATGATTTTTTAGTGTTTAAAACTTTAGAACTATACTTGCTTTTTAAATAGATGAAAAGCCTAACTTTCATTCTTATTAATATAATAATTTGCACTCAAAAATATACTTTTAAATTATTTATAATTCGAATTATTTGTCAAACTGTTTCATAATTGGGACATGTTTCATGATACGTACATGATAGGCTACCTTATGTATCGAATAAAAAATACCCGTTTTGATGTGATTTTCTAGCTCAGTTGGATTCTTTAGCCTTTTTTGTGGAACCGAGCGCCATGGTCGACACGAAAGTTTTATGAGGGCCAATTTATTCTTTTGAGCAAACTCTTTTAGAACATTCCAAGGACTTTGGCATGAGAAATTAGAAAGTCGAAAATATCTCAGATACTAAGTGTCAAATCTGTTCAGTATTGGAAATCTAATCAGATTTGGATTGAGAAATGTCTTACAAAGTTATCCCGTCGTCTGAAAACAGGCAGACAGCCAGACTGAAGAACTGACGGACCTATGTACAGACAGATATGTTCGTAAAAACAATTTTTTCTGACTCAGGGGATCTCAAAACGTCAAAAATTGATGAATATTGGATAGGTCTAAATTCACGCAAATCTAATACCTTCCACCATGAATGATGAGAATGCAAAAATCCATGTTTAAGTTCAGAATTATAATTCTTTTACAACATTCTCTGTTCGAAATCAGAATTACTATTTTTCTGGCCAAAAATTATCTGACGTTCCAACTCAGAATTATAAATCTTTTCGAGAATTTCCTGTTTCAAATTAGAAATCTTGGAAATCTCTTAAAATGTTTAGAAATCGCTAGAAACCTTTAAAAAACGTTTGAATTAATTCAAATCTTACAAACTCTTTTCAATTGGCCAGGAAAAATTAATGATTGTAATTTTGCGGGAAGGTAAACAATGTGATTAAAATTGTAGATATATTTTATTATCACATTTACCAAAAGAATTGAGGATAACCGCCAAGGATAACACGAGAGTAGAAACAATCCTCATCTTATAAAATTAGAGGAAGAATTGATTAATCTAGTAATGAAGAAATTGATTAACAATGCAACTGATGAATATTCCAGTGCTTCAGTAGATTATAAAATACATATTATATTTTAAATTAAGATCGAACAGAAATCTATTTTATCATGAATAATTTTATGCAAAGTGAGCATGAAAAAGATTCAGATTTAAAAACAGACTTCTAAACTACCTCACTTTTCGGCTCATTAGAGACAAAAATAACCAAAAGAAAAAAGAGGGAGAAAAAGAGAAAAAGTCAACCAAAACCAACCTCTCACTTTTTCCTTTATCCGTCTTTTTTATACTACCAGGGAACCAACATGTTTCGGGGCCAATTTAAACCCCCTCATCAGGGATTATTTATAGGAAACTACAAGGTATTTGTAATATATTCTAATGATCCAAATTTGCATTCATTAGTGAAAAATTGACCAAGATGTAGAAATTATTATTTAAAAAAAGATTGAAAAAGTATTAAAAATTCGATCTATTCAAGGATTTATTTTAAAAATTAGAAAAAGAAAAAATGGCACTCAATTAACTTCACGTTGAAAAGCTGTTCAAAGTCACATTGAGTCTAAATAATTTTTACCTCAATTTTTTTAAATAAATCTTTTTATTTAAAATTTTGGTAATATGAATGCATTAAATATTAGCAATTTTAAAAATACATGCAAATTTTTTTGGATTGTTTCTTTTTCCTATTTATGAAAATGTAATAATCTAAATAGATTGGTTTTGAATCACCCACAATACATATTATATTCTATAATTATTATCTTGTACATAATAAGCGTCAAGTTTGCCCTTATCAGATATTTACATTTCAATAGTCAGTTTTAAGGGAAAAAATATACTTAATTCGTTAAAATTGATATCACAATTTCTATAATCTTTTACACTATATCGAAATCCATTGTTTAGATAAAAAAATTCATGTAGCGTGTACTACATAACGGACTATTTGAAGTTCAAAAAACCTAAGTTCTAAAAAGTACAAGATGTCTACCCGACGGATGATTTTAAATTTCTGGTCGATTCAAAAGAGTTCAAATATTGAGATGATTTCGAACGATTCTTGAAGATTTCAAGAGATTTCTGAACATTTTGGAAGATTTCTTATTTGTAACAGCGAATTTTGAAAATAAAATTATAATTCTGAATTTGAACAAAGTTTTCTTTTAATTCCCTTATTTTAAATCAGAATTATAATTATGTTTTTAAATTCCTGTTCCATGTTAAGAATTCTCTGTTCCAAGTCAAAATGATAATTATTTTCAAAAATTTCCATTATAATTCAGAAATATTGTAACTCCCTTTTTATAAAATTTGGAAGAGAATAGTTTACAATTTCGAGCAAAATTCTATTCCATTTTTTTCAAATTTAAACAGTTTTTAATTTAGGACAAGGAATTTTTAAAAGACAGATTCTGACTTGGAGCAGAGATTATTTTTGTAAATTTCTTTTTATATATGAGAATTTGTCACAATAAAAAATTACGATTATTTACGAAATTCCCTACTCCAAAGTCAAAATTATAATTCTTTACGACAATTCTTTTTTTATATTTATTTTTTTCATTCTCCGCCTAAACTTAGAATTATATTGCTTTTAGAAAATTCTCTATACCATGTTACAATTAAATTAATTACCGAAATTCCCTGTGCAAAGTAAGTATCATAAATAATAATTTTCTATCGTAATTGAGAAATGAAGTAACTCTCTTTTTCCAATATTTGGAAGAGGGAAGTTTCAAATTCTGATTACCTCTTACTTGGAAAATAGATTTCTGTTCCACGTCCAAATTTTATTTCTTTATTTACGGAAATTCCCTTTTCAAAAGCCAAAATTATCATTTTGCTTCCTCATAGAGGAAGCTTTGTAATTTACTAGAATTTCCTGTCACAATATTGTCAAAATTATATTAACTGTAATTCTCTCCCCAAACTCAACATTATAATTCTTTAATACAATTTCCTGTCCCAACTCATAATTGTTTTTTATCATTGTTTTGAATACAAAATTCGCTTTTTTCTTGAATTTCCTAAAGTTGAATGTTCAGTAGTTGATTATTATTATTATATTTGAATAATGCTAGAAAGATGCATTTTTTTCTGAAATTTCTGGCTTTTTGTCCAATTTTTAATTTGAGTGAAGTAATAATGAATTCGGGTTAACAAAATAATTGTTTGAACACTTCATTATCATTGTTAATAATATTCTCTTTGCTTAATTGGTAGAATGTTGCAGTTTTTTCTGAAATTTTCAACTGTTTGTCTATTTTTCATTAGGCGTGACTTAATAATTAATTATATTTAGCAAAAATAATTGTTTAAACAAATTATTATTGTTTATGACTATCTTCATCTATATCAGTGCCTGATAGTTGTGGTTTTTCGGCAATTTTTACCTTTCTGTCCTTTTTTTCACTTAGTGAGGTAGTAATTAATTAAAGTTAACAAAAAAGTTGTTTAAACAATTTGATATTGTTTATAACTATCTTTTCTTAGATAAGTGCTAGAAAGTGGCGGTTTTTTCTAAAATCTTTAACTTTGCATCACCTTTTTATTTATGAACAAATAATCAGCCAGCCACAACAAAAATGATTTTTCGAATGGTATTGTTGTTTTGTGTGAATTATTTTTGCTCATTTCCCAATGTTTAAAAAAAATTAATTTAAAAAAAAAGCTATTTTACACAAAAGGCAAAAACAAAGAATAGAATAATTAGGAATAGGTGGAAGGGCTAGGTCTTTAAATGACTTGTAAAAGTGTTTTTTTGGATTACAACAAGAAGTTTATTGCAAACCGTAAAAGAAAAACTTGGAATTGCAAATCTCTAATGTTTATTTATTAATTGTTAGTAATTAAGCAGGCGAAGCGAAGTGAAAGATTTTAGAAAAACACCGCCACTTTCTAGCACTTATCTAAGAAAAGATAGTTATAAACAATAATAAATTGTTTAAACAACTTTTTTGTTAACTCTAATTAATTATTATCTCACTAAGTGAAAAAATGACAGAAAGGTAAGAATTGCCGAAATCCTGCAACTATCAGGCATTGATATAGATGAAGATGGTCATAAACAATAATAATTTGTTTAAACAATTATTTTTGCTAAATGTAATTAATTATCGAGTCACGCCTAATGAAAAACAGACAAACAGTTGAAAATTTCAGAAAAAACCGCAACATTCTACCAATTAAGCAAAGAGAATATTATTAACAATGATAATAAATTGCTTAAACAATTATTTTGTTAACTTGAATTTATTATTACTTCACTCCAAATGAAAATTGGACAACAAGCTAGAAATTTAAAAAAACACATCTTTCTAGCATTATTGAAATACAATATTATTAATAATTATAATAAATTGTTTAAACAATTAATTTCCTTGACTCTAATCAATTACTGAACTTATATTAAATGAAAATTTGACTAAAAGTCATTTTTTTTAAACTGCAGTTTTGTAGCATTTCTCTAAGAGAATATTATTAACATTATTAATAAATTGTTCAAACAATCACTCTTGTTAACATTGATGATTAATCACTTCCCTCCAATCGAAAATTGGACAACAAATGGAAAATTTGTGAAAAAACCGCGTCTTTCTAACTCCATTCTATGAGAAAATTGCTAAAAACAATAATAAATTGTTTAAACAATTTATGTGAACATCTAATAATCAGTATGAAATGGTCTTTCATGAGCCAGAAATAATGTTCACTGGAAAAAACCGCAAAAAAAGTCATAATTACTGCGAAAAACTCGCAAAACCCATTTTTTCACTTATGGGGTTTCTTTGGGGCCCTATAAAACAGGCTTATGGTGTTGGTATTTGAAAAGTGATATGTTATTCGTATTCTATAGCTAATTGTGATGAGAAATGTTGAGTTTCAACTCGATTGAGATAATATTGAGGATTCTGAATAAGATTTACAAAAACGTCTTTTTTTCTTATGGGAAATAAATGTTTAACTTTATGGGGCTTGCGGCACCCCTAAATATCATTTTTTTCAAAACAAAAAGAATGGATTTATTTTTGTGTGGATTCGAACAAATTTCTGGAATGTCCCCATGAAAATTCGAAAAAAAAATTTTGGACCACCCTATTGTCCAGTAAAAAAATTGCGCAGAAATCGTTAGCAAAGCTTAGATATATATTACGCCGCGAATATAATAGAGATGAAATCCAATATTTTGTTACGTCTTCGAAAACTAAAAATTTTGTCATATCAAAAGAAAACATTTTTTAGATTACACCATATAAAATAATTTTTTCTAGAGTAATACACTGATGAGAACCCCCAACTTGGTCGAAACGTCTGTTTGACTTTTGAAATAATCAAGCTTTTGAAATTATATATTAATGAAAAACATAGAATTTTTGTAGTTCATTCTTAATAATTATATATATTGAAAGCTTTCTGTTCTTTCCTCCTTTATCAATTTATCTCTCCTTTCATTTCAATCTTACTTTACTAATTATCAACTAAATGAATTGCTTTAATTTCAAGATATTTGAAAAAAAGTCAATTGTTAAAATTCAGGAATTTTACAGCGTTGGATATTTTACAATTTGGCTATTTTCAATCAGGGATTTTATTATTCGGGAATTTTTAAATTTAGTAGTAATATAAACTGTTCGAAAATTTTATGATTCGTGAATTTTCCAACTCAGGATTTTCCTATTTCGGAAAATTTATCATTTCGGGAATTTTTTATTTCAAACATTTTATTTTTCGAGAATGTTACAGTGTCGGGAATTTTTTCCGGGATTTTCAGTCGTCACGTTCTAAGTAAAAAAATCGACATTTTATTTTATATATTTTTATTTCGCTTCATTTCTTTTCAGTTCATTTTATTTAGTTCTCAAAGTTACCTAAAAATCTGTTCAAATCCTGTGAAATCATTTTAATATAAATGATATGCTATATACCTTTTCAAAATCCTCTGAAAGATTCTGAAATCCTACGAAATACTTTGATATTGTTTAATTTTGAACATTACAGTTAATATTTCAATAGAGTCGAAGAAGAGAAAGTCTGTAATTTTCAGATTTGCACTAAGATAATGGTTGCACACATAAAGAAATTGAAACGTGTATGTGTTAAAGTTCATGTGGTGAATTAAAAAAAGAAGTTCGATCATTTAAAAAATTAATTTATTTGAAAAATATTCAAAAAATAGTGATACAAACAGATTTAATGGGAATAAAATGAATCGCGGTGAAAAAAGTTTAAAGTTCAAGGTCGCTAAAGGCCGAATCGATCACTAATCCATGGTATGAAAACATTGCAAACAGTTGACTACTACATTATGTATCGAATGAAAAATACACATTGTGCAAAGTTTTGATGTGATTTTCTAGCTCGATTTGATACTTTAGCCTTTTTTTTGTGGAAGCGAGTGCTTTGGTCGACACGAAAGTTTTATGAGGGCCAATTTATTCTTTTCAGCAAACTCTTTTTGAACATCCCAAGGACTTTGGCATGAGAAATTAGAAAGACGAAAATATCTCAGAATCTAAGTTTAAAATCTGTTCAGTATTGGAAATCTAATCAGATGTGGAGGAGAGTCGTTTACCCTTATTATTCTAAAATTCTGTGAGATTGGTGCATCGTTTCCTAACGGAGTTTCCCGGATTTCTTCTAGGGTCAATAGTTCAACAGCGCCACTGACCATGTTTATTTTTGACCGTTTTTGAACGCCTTTTCTTTTTGTATATATTCCACGTAGTCTTTTATTACGCTCCACTGTTGCAAAAACGTCACCATTGGACGTCGATAATACAGTTTGTTCTTCGGTTGGCATAGGCAGAAGGCTGCCATGATCTCCTCTTAATTGCACTGGTGTATCACGAGGAAAAGTGTATCTTCGAATTTCGAATCGCTGAAACGTGTTCGTGTGGGGGATAAGCCGAATGAATCTAAGTTCTTCAAGTTTAAATCCAAGTATGGTTAACGAAGAATGACTGGCAGGAGGAGACCTGGACCTGGCAAGAGGAGACCTGGGCCTGGCAGGAGGAGATCTGGACCTGGCACGAAAAGGAGCCTCGGAAGGAGGCAACGATCTATTTGAAGAATCCGGAGAATGATGTCTGGCAGGAGGGCTCGACCTTCCAGGAGAATGTCTGCCAGGAGAAGAAGAAATTCCGGAACGAGGAACACTGGGTCCAGGATTTGAAGTCTGTGAACTTAACTCTGCAACAGGAAACAGAGCTTTAAATCTTCTTAGCGTAGACAATCGTATATTGGTCAGGGTGGTCCTTGTATACTTTTTTTTTGGAAACCTTTTTCGCGAGTCTGCTGCAAATACCCAAAAATAGAATATCCTTCAAATTTTAGCCAAATCAGTAATATTAACCCATCGTCGCAGACCCATCGCCTGAGACTACTTATTCAGATATTGCATCATAGAGTACAAATTTTAGTCTGTTATCATATTAATATGTATTATTTTATTACATTTTTGCAATAATCTTTTTTTTTTTGAATAATTCATGGCTAAAACCATAAATATTACTGGTAGAAGACTGGCAAATGAACATGATCTGTATTTTTAATCCACAAAAAAGTGTAACAAAGGAAAATCTGATTAGAAAATTCATTTGAAACTTGTTGATTTTCCCATTTCCATTCTTAATGGCTAAAACAATAATTATTGGCGTCAAAATTTTAACTAACGAACTTCCAGAGAAATTTTCTGTTCAAAATTCTAAATTCTAATTCGCTACAAAAAATTGTTAAAATTATAATTAATTTTTATAATTACCTATATATACCATTAAGCCATTTCCCTTTCGGCGAGCCTCAAGGGGTAAGCGTAACACTACCCGATTCGGGTAGTGTTTCTAGGTGGATAGTTTCTTGTAGTAAATAACTACAAGTGTGGGCTCACCACACCCACCACCGCCAACAGCAACGCAGTAGTATCAGACGGTCACCCATCCAAGTACTAACCGCGCCCAACACTGCTTAACTTCAGTGATCTAACGGGAACTGGTGTTTCCAGCGTGGTATGGCCGTTGGCCACCTAATTATGTTATATTTAATAAAGATGAATTCTTAACGGAAAGTGTAATAGTAAATACTTTTTAAGCTAAAAATGAAGTTTTTCAGAAAAAGCTACACTTTCAAATCCCAAAAGATAAATTTTTAATAAAAAAAGTTAATTTGCAATCAGAAAATATGAATTTCCCACCAAATAGTTGAATTTTCTTTAAAGAAAAAAGAATTTCAACCAAACAATTGCATTTACAACCAATTATTTTAAACTTTCATGCAAAAGAAACGAATTTTAAACAAAAATTTGAATTTTTAACGAAAAAGGGGAACTTTTAACAAGATAGTTGAATTTCAGACAATAAATATTTTTCAGTCAAGAAAGAAAAAACAAATCAACCAAATTGTGGAATCTTCAAGCGAAAACACAATTTTTCTACAAAACTGTTGATTATTCAACTCGAAAATATGAACTTACAACAAAGAAGTTCATTTTTAACAAAATGCATGAAATTGTAACCAAATAGTCGAGTTGTCTACAAAATAGTTTAATTTTCGACCGCAGACATAAATTTTCACCCAACGAAGGTGAATTATTATCAACGAAAAATGTAACGGGTAATACTTTAATCAAAAAGTATTTTGATTTTCAATCAAAACCATTTGAATTCAACCAAGAAGCACGAATTTTCAACAAAATAGTTGAATCCTCTGCCAAAACAGGTCAATCTTCAACCATACATTTGTATTTTTAACAATAATAGATGAATTTCCAACCAAAAGGCAAATCTGCGACCAAGAAATATTTTTCAGTCAAGAAAAAAAATGTATTGCTGAAAATAATCCGAAATCACAAAATAATCCCAAATATATAAAATAATTTAGGATCCTATAAATTCACCCATTCTTTATTACACACTAAAAAAGTAGGTTGTCCGACATGGATTCATGGATTCTATGGATTTTGAGTCGCTGAATCCGAATTCAAGGTCAGAATTCCGCCATCGCCCTCTTGCCGAAAAAAATTTGATGTTTCGCCAAACCAGAGTAGTCACATCCTGAAGATTCGGATTCAGCGACCCAAAGTCCATAGGATGAGAATACTCTTGTCCGTCGGACAACCTACTTTTTTGTGCGGCTGTGTAGTCAAAAAACGATGTTTTCTTAGGTTAGAAAAAAACCCGAGGGGATGGCAGAATTCCGACCTTGGATTCGGATTCAGCGACCCTAAATCCATAGGGTGTGACTACTCTTGTTGTGGCGAAACATCCAATTTTTTCGGCAAGGTTTTACGGCATTGCTCTCTGTGCAGCCCCTCCCCCACCGCAAAGTATTGTGCCCAGCAGACCAAAAAATACCACTTCTATGTATTTTTCTCCGCTGAATCCGAGTTTGTGGTCGAGATAAAAAAACACGTTTTTTTAACATATTTTTCAATGCAAAAATTGCCCAAGAAACGATGCTTTTTGAGGTTAGAAAAAAACCTGAGGGTGATGGCGGAATTCTGACCTTGGATTCGGATTCAGCGACCCAAATCCATAGGATGTGACTACTCTTGTCCGTCGGACAACCTACTTTTTTTGTAGGGCTGTGTTATTTTCCAGCTTAGACCTCGGACTGAACGACTTTTTTTTTTACTTTTTAAAGAAAAATTTTGCAAAATTCTGCTATTTCAATTGTTAACAATTATTGGTTTCATATTTTAATGACGAAAACGTCCGAAATCGAATGATTTCAAATTCGATAGCTAAAAAATAAAACAATTCATTTTTAAAATATGATAAATAAATATATATATATATATATATATAATATCCAATAGATGCCTTAATTGTCAATGGTAACAATGTTCCAAAAATATTTTAAATTAAAAATCCTTTCTCAAATAATAATAATGCAAATAGAAAATATACAAATGTGGAAAAAACTTAAGTTGAAATTAAAGAACAGAACAGAAAATTGAAATTTCATTTTCTACCCAGAACTGATTTTTAATTAAAGAACTGAATATAAGTGAATTCAAATTAACTAGAATTCAGTTTTGAGTTGCAATAATTGCCGTGAATTCCTTGAATTCCGTGATTTTCTTGAATTCTATGAATTTCTTGAATTCCATGAATGCCTTGAATTCCTTGAATTCCGTAATTTTCTTGAATTCTATGAATTCCTTGAATTACATGAATGCCTTGAATTCCTTGAATTCCATGTATGCCTTGCATTCTATGAATTCCTTGAATTTCATAAATCCTTGAATTTCATGATTTATTGAATTCCATGAATTCCTCGAATTTCGTGAATCCGGGATTTCCTTGAATTCCATGAGTTCCTTGAATTCCATGAATATCTTGAATTTCATGAATTTCATGTATGTATGTATGTATGTATGTATGTATGTATGTATGTATGTATGTATACCATTAAGCCATTCCCTTTCAGGGTAGGCGTGACACTACCCGATTTGGGTAGTGTTTCTAGGTGGATAGTTTTCTTGTAGTTATGAATAACTACAAGTGTGGGCTCACCACAACCACATAATTCCTTAAATTCCTTGAATTAATTGGATTCTCTAAATTCCTGGAATTCCGTCAGTACCTTGAATTCTGTAAGTTCCTTGAATTCCGTAAACTCCTTGAATTGAGTAAATTCCTTGAATTCCGTAAATTACTTTAATTCCGTAATTTCCTTGAATTCCGTAAATTACTTGAATTCCATGAACTCCTTGAATTCCGTGAATTACTTGAATTCCGAGAATTTCTTAAATTTCTTGAATTCCCCTCATTCCGTGAATTCCGTGAATACCTTGAATTCTGTGAATTCCTTGAATTCCGTGATTTCCATGAATTCTGTGAATATCGTGAATTCCGCGAATTCCGAAAGCATTCCAAGCATTTCACAAGAATTATTGAAAACATTACACAGAATTCAACGAACTCAAAATAATTCAAAGGAATTCAATGTAAATTTTAAAAAATTCAAGTAATTTAAAGGAATTCAAGTGAATATAAAGGAATTGTAATGAATTCAAAATAGTTTCAAATAATATACTAAACTGGAGAGTAATAATTATTAAACCTATATGCTGTTTGCCGTGTAAGTATGGGCACTAAAACGAGGGGCAAACTAAAAAAACAGAGTGTTTCTTTCACACGACCAAAGCTAGAGTGGTCGTTTTAGATTAGACGATCACTCCAAGAGAGGTTTTTTTAACATGCAGGTATCGATTTGAATTAACTAGAACTAAAGTTACATTAACTAGCATTCAGTTCAAATTGATAGAATTTAATTATAATTTAGCAGAATCCCACTTGAATTAACAAGCATTTTATTTGAATTGCTAGATTTCGATTTTGAATTAATGTATAGAATTCTTGAAAACAAAACAAGAATTCAACGATCAAAGGACCCCGCACCAAATGTACAGAAAAAAGCCTTATGATAAAAAATTCTAAAAAAAATTTTTTCTTGTATTTTCGAACCTGCAAACTAAAAATTCGAAAGAAAAATGTCAGAAAGATGGACAGTTTTTAGACAAACACTTGTCCAAAGTTTCGATTTTTACATGTATTTTAATGGAAAAATGCTTCTTTTAGCAAAATGTTTTTTTTCCTCAAAAACGCTATGATAGATTTGACTAAAACTTTTATATTTTGACGATCAGGCGTACCGAATCAAAACATTCATACCCAAGAACTAGAAAGATTAACGATTCTTTGGGTAAACAGTATGTTTTTGAGGGTGTTTTTATACCCTAAACATCCAAGTAACATATGTAAATCATCATTTCTTAGTAACTAAAATCAATAGAGATTTGTATTCCACTGCTACGGTATGAAACGACTTTCCAATAAGTGGAGTAAGCGTATATAGCAAGAATATGTTTTGACCTAATTTTAGGGGATGTTTTACCATCCCTTAAACAATGAGTCTGAAGTTCCTAACGCATTAATCAATAACGAAAAATAATTTTTTTTTAAATGTATGAAAGCTGCTATTTTATGACAGAAAATAGTCGCGTACAACCCTAAAAACTTCTTAAAGCACTTTCAACCCCTCATCAGATATAAAACTCACCCAAGCTACCCCTAAATAT
>CAKNYM010046416.1:19527-77133 GCA_932195095.1 Andricus curvator | reverse complement strand
CTTTTTGAAATTTAAATCGTGCCAACATCCAAAATAACTAACAGTGGTCAGTCGCCGATACGGGTGCACAAGATCGCTCACCAGGCAGTTTAGCGAGTATTCTGCGAGAACTTTTTTAAAATTTAAATTGTGCCAAAATCCAAAATAACTAACCGTGGTGAGTCGACAATCCGGGTACACAGGCTCGCGCCCAATGTAGTTTAGCGCGTATTCTACAAGAAAATTTAAAAATTTATATTGTTTCAACAGCCAAAATAACTACCAATTGTCAGTCGACGATCCGGGTGCACAGGAGCACGCACCAAGTAATTTAGCGCGTATTCTGCGAGAACTTTTTAAAAATTGAAATTGTGACAACATCAAAAATAACTGACAGTGATGATTCGACGATTCGGGTGCGCCGGGTCGCGCAGCATGTAGTTTAGCGCGTATTCTACGAGAACTTTTTTAAATTTCAATTTGTTCCAACAGCCAAAATAACTACCAATGATCAGTCGACGATCCGGTTGCACCGGGTTGCGCACCAGGTAGTTTAGCACGTACGCTACGAGCACTTTTTTCGAATTTAAATTGTTCCAGCAGCCAAGATAACTACCAACGATCAGTCCACGATCCGGGTGCACCGGGTCTTGCACTAGGTAGTTTAGCACGTACTCCACGAGAACTTTTGTAAAATTGAAATTGTGCCAACATCAAAAATAACTAACACTGGTGAGTCGACGATACGAGGGCAACGGATCGCGCACCAGGTAGTTTAACACGTATTCTACGCGAACTTTTTTAAAATTTAAATTGTGCCAACATCCAAAATAACTAACAGTGAGAAGTTTACGATCCGGGTGCACCGTCTCGCGCACCAGGTAGTTTAAAACGTTATCTGCGAGAATGTTCTCAGAACCTAAATTGTGGCAACAGCCCAAATAAATACTGGTGTTGAGTCGATGATAAGCATAGGGCGATCTCATTTGCGATGGGCGAGCTGTGTTTATTTGAACTCGAGATGTTTGTTTTCATAAGAAGCTTAGGGAAAGTCTATGCATGTACACTTCGGTATATATACGATTCCTTTGACTCATTTTTTAATATTTTTAATATTTTATTCGTATTTTGAAAAATTCATTTTCGATTCAACGTTTTAGTCATAGTTCATTTACATTTGAAAAAATTTGAATATTTCCAAGTTTTGAGTACCGTTAATGTTTTTTAATAAAAGCTTTTTACATTTCGGAAAATTTGTGTTTGAATTTTTTATAATAAATTTTGTTAATTTTTCATTTAAAAATCAGCTTTGAAATATTCCGCAATTGAGAATATGATTTTATTCATTTCAATACTTAGTTTTCATTTCAATCCAGAGTCTATCCAGTTTTAGGCTTGGACTCGTATATTCGAAAGGCGAGTGCTCCCGAGTCACTTCTACTGCGTATGTTTTTGGTTATGCTTTCAATAAATTCGTGAATGGCTATTCGGGCCGGAGGGATGTGTTCGGTGGTTATTTTGAGTACTATTTATTTTTTCATTGTTTTGGGATTTTTTATAATAAATTTTGTTCATTTTTTATTTAAAAACCAACATTACATTTTTGTTTATCTTTTCAGAAGGACCTTGGCCTTTTTTCAACGAATAGGATAAATTAGTTCAGGGTATCAAGAAAGAATGTATCTCCAATAACTCTTTTCTACGATAGTTTGCAAATATATAATAATTATTAATTATTTAAAAAATTTCCATAAAGTATTTAGAGTTTGTATATTTTTTAACGAATAGGCTCCATTCCTTATAGAATTAAGTAAGAATACCTTTCCAGTGACTTTTTGCTATAATGCTCTGCAAATTTCAAAGAATAAATAATTATTCAAACAATTTTGTTAAACAAATCAAGAGTTTGGCTATTTTTTAAAGAATAGGTTCAATTTGTTTACGGAATCAATAAAGAATGTTTTTCAAATACCTCGTTCCTATGATACTTTGAAAATTTACAATAATTATTAATTATTTAAAGAATTTTCATAAACACATTCAGAACAATTTTTTACGGAGTCAACTAAGATTGTTGTTCCGATGACTCTTTACTATGTTTTATAAATTTACAAGAATTTTTAATTATCCAAACGATTTCGATTAAAAAATTTAGAGTATGGCTATTTTTCAACGAATAGGCTCAATTTTTTACAGAATTAGATAAGAATATCTTTCCGGTGACGTTTTTCTACAATGCTCTGCAAATTTCAAAGAATTAAGTATTATTTAAACAATGTTGATAAACAAATTGAGAATTTGACCATTTTTCCACGAATAGGCTCAATTTTTTTACGAAATCAATAAAAACTGTTTTTCAAATAACTCCTTCCTATGTATGATGCTTTGAAAATTTACAATAATTATTAATTATTTAGACAATGCTTATCAACATATCCAGAGCTTTGCTATTTTTCAACGAATATGGGCAATTTGTTTATGGAGTCAACTAAGTATGTCTTTCCGAAGACTCTTTTTCTAGGTTGCTTCACAAATTCATATTTTGGCTATTTTCAACAAATAGGCTGAATTTTTTTATAGAATTAACCAAGAATATCTTTCCGATTACTTTTTTCTATGATGCTATGAAAAGTCTTTCTGATGACTCTTTTCGATGTTGCTTTGTAAATTCGCAAGAATTAATAATTATTTAAACCATTTTCATTACAAAATTTAGAATTTGGCTATGTTTTAACAAATAGGCTACATTTTTTCACAGAATTAACTAAGAATATCATTCCGATTACTTTTTTATATGATGCTTTTCAAATTTCCAAGAATTATTAATTATTTAAACAATGTTCATAAAGAAATCAAGAACTTGGCCATATTTCAACGACTAGGATCAATTATTTTAGTGCATCAAGATTTCTACGATACTTGGAAAATGTAAAATAATTAATAATTATTTAAAAAATATTCATAAACAAATTCAGAGTTTAGCTATTTGTCAACGAATAGGCTACATTTTTTTACAGAATTAACTAAGAATATCTTTCCGATTACTTTTTTCTGTGATACTTCGTAACTTCTCTAGTATCATTATTATTTATTTAAACAATTTTTATAAACAAATTGAGAGTTCAGCTATTTTGAAACTAATAGGATTAATTTGTTTACGCAAGAAAGTACGTATTTCCAATAATATTTTCTTACATTACTTTGCACATTTGCAATAATTATTATCTATTTAAACAATTTTCATAAACATATTCAGAGTTTGGGTATTTTTCAGGGAATAGACACAATTTTTTTACGGAATCAACCTACAATGTCCTTCTGATGACTCTATTCTATGTTGCTTTGTCAACTAAAAGAACTATTAATTATTTAAACAATTTACATAAACAAATTCAGAGTTTGGTTATTTATCAACCAACAGGCTACATTTTTTACAGAATAAACTAAGAATATATTTCCGATTACTTTTTTCTGTGATTTTTTAAATTCCCAAGTATTATTAATTATTTAAACAATGTTTATCAGCAAATCGGAGGCAACTAAGAATGTTTTTTCGAGGACTATTTCCTACGATACTTCGCAAATTTATAATAATTATTAATCATTTAAACAATTTTCCTAAACATATCCAGAGTTTGTCTATTTTCAAAGGAATAGGCTCAATTTTTTTACGGATGCAACAAAGTATGTATTTAAAAAAAAAATTTCGTAAATTACTTTGTACTTTGTTGTTGTTTTGTAAATTTACAAGAATTATTAATTATTTAAACAAATTTGATTAAAAAATAAGAATTTGGCTATTTTTTAACGAATAGAGTGAATTTTTTACAGAATTAACTAAAAATATCGTTGCGATGACTTCTTTCTATTATGCTCTTCAAATTTCCAAGATTTATTAATTATTTAAAATATTTTCATGTGCAAATTAAGAGTTGGGCGATTTGTCGAAGAAACCCTCCCGTCAAACATCCTGCTCGTCATTAGTTAAAACCGAGGTTAAAACGCAGCGAATACATTACTCGGTCGTATACGTAGCAGATGGTCATCCATCCGAGTTCTATGCGCTCGAAATGGCTTGACATCTGGACTCTTCTCGATTCGAGATCATTTACTGTGTATTTCTATGAAAATTTGTACGTGCCGACATTTTATAGGTTTTTTTCAAAAGATGCATGGAAATGTTTAGAGTTGCACAATTATTTATCGTGGAAGGGAAAGGCGGTGCAGGAGGTGAAAGAGTTTGTGTACCTGGGCTTCTTGTTTCGGAGGAATGGTGGAGTGGATGGTCACATAAAAGAGAGATGATTTTGAAAGGAGAATGAAATTGTTTGACTCACTAGTGATGAGTGTGCTATTGTATGGAGTAGAGGTGTGGGTGTGGAAGGAAAGTGAAGATGTAAATAGGACACAGAAGAGGTATGTAAAGTGGACACTGGGGTTGGCAAGGAACACGCCTAATTATATTGTCAGGAGGGAGACGGGGAGAACGAGTGTAGGGATTCTAGCGGGGAGTCGGGCGTGTAAATATGAGGAGACATTTTTGGAAGAGGGGGGAAGTAAGCTGGTTAGGGACTGTTGTGGGAGAAGGAGAACAGGAGAGGGAGTAGGCAGATGGACGTTGAAAGGGAAAGGTATTTTAGAACGAATGGTCTGCAGATGGATGAAGTGAGAAGGATGCACGAGGAAGGAAGGAAGGTATATGAGTTGGTTAAGAAAAACGGCATGGAGAGAGAGAATACAGCAGGGGAAGAGAGAATAAGAGAGTCAAGGTTTAACGGGAACTATGTGTGAATTATGCCAAGGGCGAAAGCGCAATATTTATGTGAGAAAGGAGAGAAAGAAAGTCAGGAGCTTATAGCGAGGATGAGATGTGGTTGCATGGAGGGTTTTATTAGGTACTGGCTCTCTAAGGAGAAGAGGATGTGTGAACTGGTTGGAGGAGTGCGTCGAGGTGGAAAGGAGTGGGATAAGCATGGAGGTATTGATGCATGAAAGGGGGGACAAAATGGCAGTAGCATGGGTGAAGGGATTGTTGGGTAAGATGGCGAAGAAGAGAAGGTAGGAGAAGAGGAATGGAGAAGGAAAGATTGTATATAGGAGAGGGAGTAGATATAAGTAATCTGTAAATATTGTAAATAGTAGATAAGTATTAGGTATTAGCCGCAGAAGCAGAGTTTGGCAATGCGAGGTAATGCGAAAAGTAGGGACATGCGAGCGAGGCGAGGCGAAGCGAGGAAGGCAACGCGATAAGAGCGTGCGATCTTAGATATAAGGTATGGATGGATGTTAGTTTTATAAGGATTAGTTTTAAGAAAATTCTGTAAAAAATGGAAGTGTAAGCAAGTCAATTTTTTAAGGCCAGCAGGCTGAAAAATAAACGTTTATCTATCTATCTAGTAGAATTTTCATTTTCCTTGGACAAAAATGCAACTGTTCGGTTGAAAATTCAACCATTTTTTTGAAAATTTGTCTTTCTGATTTCAAAATGCACCTGTTTTAGCAGAAATTACATCTTTCTTGGATAAAAATGCAACAGTTTGGTTGAAAATTCAACAATTTTGTTGAAAAGTCATACTTTTTGGTTAAAAAATCTGCTGTTTTGTTAAAAATTTGACTATTTCATAGAAAATTTATTTTTAGGATAAATTTAATATTTTGGTGTTAAAAAGTGAACTAAAATCTTTTCTGGATGAAAATGCAACTATATTTTTTGAAATTTTTTTTTTTATTAAAAATTAATCTGTTTTAAGAGAAAATTCATCTTTCTTTGATAAAAACGCAACTGTTTGGTTGAAAATTAAACAATTTTGTTGAGAAGTCAAACTTTTGGTTGAAAATTCTACTGTTTTGTTGAAAATTTCACTATTTCCTAGAAAATTTACTTTTTGTTTAAAATTCGTAATTTTCTGTTGAAAAGCCAATTGAAATCTTTTTGGATGAAAATTCAACTCTTTTTTTGGAAATTTGTCTTTTTGATTTGAAAATTCACCTGTTTTAGTAGAATTTTCATTTTCCTTGTACAAAAATGCAACTGTTTAGTTGAAAATTCAACAATTTTGTTGAAAAGTCATACTTTTTGGTTAAAAAATCTGCCGTTTTGTTGAAAATTTAACTATTTCATAGAAAATTTACTTTTAGGATAAATTTAATATTTTGGTGTTGAAAAGAGAACTAAAATCTTTTCTGGATGAATATGCAACTATTTAAAAAAAAAAAAAATTTTTAATTAAAAATTAATCTGTTTTAAGAGAAAATTCATCTTTCTTTGATAAAAATGCAACTGTTTGGTTGAAAATTAAACTATTTTGTTAAAAAGTCATACTTTTGGTTGAAAATTCTACTGTTTTGTTGAAAATTTCACTATTTCCTAGAAAATTTACTTTTTGTTTAAAATTCGTATTTTTCTGTTGAAAAGCCAATTGGAATCTTTTTGGATAAAAATTCAACTCTTTTTTTGAAAATTTGTCTTTTTGATTTGAAAATTCACCTGTTTTAGTAGAGTTCTCATTTTCCTTTGACAAAAATGCAACTGTTTAGTTGAAAATTTAACAATCTTGTTAAAAAGCCATACTTTTTGGTTAAAAATTCGACTATTGAGCAGAAAATTAACTTATTGTTTACAATTCTTATTTTGGTGTTGGAAAGTGGCCTGGAATCTTCTTTGGTTGAAAATTCAACTATTTCTCTGAAAACTTGTCTTTCTGATTTCAAAATGCACCTGTTTTAGCATAAATTACATCTTTCTTGGATAAAAATGCAACTGTTTGGTTGAAAATTCAACAATTTTGTTGAAAAGTCATACTTTTTGGTTAAAAAATCTGCTGTTTTGTTGAAAATTTAACTTTTTCGTAGAAAATTTACTATTAGGATAAATTTAATATTTTGTTGTTGATAAGAGAACTGAAATCTTTTATGGGTGGAAATTCAACTATTTTATTGAAAATTTTTTTTTTTATTAAAATTTAATCTTTTTTAAGAGAAATTTCATCTTTCTTGGATAAAAATGCAACGGTTCGTAGAAACTTATTTTTGGTTATAAAATTCATATTATGATCTTGAAAAGTCAACTGTAATCTTTTTGGATGAAAATTCAACTATTTCAAAAATTTTTGTTTCTAAATAAAAATGCATCTGTTTTAAGAGTTTCATCTTTTTTGGATAAAAATGCAACTATTGGGTAGAGAATTCAACAATTTGGTTAAAAAGTCATCCTTTTTGGGTAAAAATTCGTCTTTTTGGATTGAAAATTCAATTTTTTTCGTAGAAACTTATTTCTTGGTTAAAAATTCACATTTTGATCTAAAAAGTCAACTAAAATCTTTTTTAATAGAAAATCCTATCTCCTACTCCTATCTTTGAAAGTTGATATTCGTCTTTACCGAGGTTGCTACCGTTACTTAGTTAACCATAAGGCGATCTCATCGACGATGGGCGATCTGTGTCTATTTGAAGTCGAGATGTTTGTTTTTTCATAAGAAGCTTAGTGGAAGTATATGCATTTATACTTCGGTATATATACGATTCATTTGACGCATTTTTTTAAAAGAAGGCTTTTCATTAACATTTTCTAAATTTTATTCGTATTTTGAAACATTCATTTTCGATTTAACGTTTTAGTCATAGTTCATTTACATTTCAAAATGTTTGAAAATTTCCAAATTTTTAGTACCGTTTATTTTTTAATTAAAGCTTTTGACATTTCGAAAAATTTGTGTATGGATTTTTTATAATAAATTTTGTTAATTTTTTATTTAAAAACCAACTTTACATTTTTGTTTAACTTTTCAGAAGTACCATTTTCTTTTAATTTTCAGATTTATCAAAAAAGGTTTTATATCTGTGCTGAAACTATCTGTAAATAATTTCCAGTAGTTATTTAGTTAATTGTAATGTAGGCGGTGGGGCCCATGAGGTCTCACCCCTGGCGCTCAAGCTTTAAACCCTATTGTGCCACACCTGTGTTTATTCTCAAGGCAGTACTCCGAATCCAGCCATCCTTCGCCGAGTGTTTTTGGATCTCTGTGGGTTTCGTTGTTGTCAACGTTCTGAGATTATACCTCTCAGGTGCCAGGCATACTTATCGCACAGTAAATGATGTCCTACTTTGTTGACCAGACAAAGTGATCCTCACCCAGTCTGCCATTCGGCAGCCTCCCTTAGCAGGCCGCAAAAAGGGGATACGGCCAGACTAGGGTGGACGGAGCGATCCCTCTGAGGTCATCAGTTAGATGCACAGACTCGATGCATTGTCCTGGTGTGTCATGTAAGTGTATGTGTGTGTGTTCATTACTCGAAGTCAGCCAGCGACCATCGAGCGCGGTGCCCCCTGTAGGAGCCCCCAAGCGTAAGAGGGACGCTAACTCATTTTCGAGTCTTCTCAAAATCGGCTTCGACCCCCAAGGTTAGGCCCTCGAAAGAGCCCATTTATCCTTCGTAAGGCACCAGCTTTTTCTGTGGGGGCCTACAGTTTAAGGGGGTTCCGAACCACTGAAGCCCCGGTAGAAGTACATAGAAAATTTTTAATTGGTACCCGGCTCAGGGATCGAACCCCAGACCTCCTGCATGAAAGTCTGACGCGCTATCGTCTGAGCCACCGAGGCTTCTATATTTCCAGTATTTAAGAATGATTTAAAAAAATTGTTCATTACGTTATAAACAAATTATTGAAGAAAAGTTCTTTTCGGGATTGGGAATGTTTAGCTCATTGAAATCCAGAGTTTTGGTATGGAATGTGCAAGAAATAAAAGTTTTATTACTGTTACTAGGCCAACAGCCATACCACACTGAAAAAACCAGTTCTCATCGGATCACTGAAGTTAAGCAGCGTTGGGAGCGGTTAGTACTTGGATGGGTGACCATTCGAGAATACTGCATGCTGTTGGCACATCGTGGGTGTGGTGAGCCCACACTTGTAATTATTTACTACAAGAAACTATCCACCTAGAAACAATACCCGAATCGGGTAGTGTCACGCCTACCCTGAAAAGGAAATGGCTTAATGGTATACTCAACGAACAGGCTTAATTTTTTTTAACGGAATAAACTAAGAATGCTTTTTCGGTGTCTGTTTTATATGAAACTTAGCAAATTTGGAAGCATTATTAATTATTTAAACAATTTTTATAAACAAATTCCGAGTTTTTCTATTTTTCAACGAATAGGCTCAATTAAAAAAAAATTAACTAAGAATATCTTTGCGATTACTCTTTTCTATGGTGCTTTGAAAATTCCCAAGAGTTATTATTTAAACAATTTTTATAAACAAATTCATAGTTTGTCTATTTTTCAACAAATAGGCTTAATTTATTTTAAAAAATTAACTGAGAATATCTTTGCGATGACTCTTTTCTACGTTGCTTTGCAAATTCCCAAGAATTATGATTTAAACCATTTTTGTAAGGAAATACAGAGTATTCTATTTTTTAACGAATAGGCTTAATTTGTTCACTGAATCAACTAAGAATGTCTTTTCGATGAGTTTTTTTTCATGATGTTTCGCAAACTCCCAAGAATTATTAATTATTTAAAACTAAGATTTTTTTATAATAAATTTTGTTTTTCAATGAATAGGTTCAACTTTTTTACAGACTTAACTGAGAATATATTTGCGATGACTCTTTTCTATAGTACCTTACAAATTCCAAAAAATTATGATTTATTTATTTAAACAATTTTTGTAAGGAAATTCAGAGTTTGGTTATTTTCCAACGAAAAGGCTTACTTTTTTTTAACGGAATCAACTAAGAATGCTTTTCCGGTAACTGTTTGATATTATACTTTGCAAATGTACAAGAAGCATTAATTATTTTTAAAAATTTTATAAACAAATACAGAGTTTGGCTATTTTTCAATGAATAGGCTCAATTTTTTTAAATAATTATCTAAGAATATCTTTAGTTTGGCTATTTTTCAACGAATAGGCTCAATTTGTTTACGGAATCAACTTAGAATGCCTTTCCGATGACTCTTTTCTATGCTACTTTGTAAATTTACAATAATTATTGATTATTTGAACAATTTTCATAAACGAATTCAGAGTTTAGCTATTTTTGAGCTTACATTAAAACATACATGCAGCTATAACCTTTTTAATAATAAGCACAACTTTTCTATCTGAACTATAATATTAAAATCAAAACCATTTGAACATTTTAAACAAATTCATTTTTATAAGAAAATATATGCATAATATATCTAATGAGAATAAAAAAACCAGTACAAATTTTAATAATGGTAAAAACTTTTCTTTTAATTAATTTCAGTCTTTTTTCTTATTGTTAATTGCTTCCAGTACTTTAATAATCTCTTCAATAAAATGATATTGTGCTTTTTTAATATTTTCTGAATTAATTTTTTACATGCAATATACTTTTCCCTAATTTTTACTATGATGTAATATTAAAACATTTTAATGAATTGATTCTGTTTTTTTCAATTTTTTCAAGATAGCTTTCAAGCAAATTTAAAAAAAAATTACAATTTCAACTACAAGTTAAAACATTGTTTATTATCATTATAGTACATATACAGTAAGGTATATTACCAAAATGTCAGGGGCATATGCACCAAATTATCTGAACTACGTCTCGCGATACCGACTTGCTTGTATACCATCATTATTATCACTGAAACGTGGCTCCACAACAAAATTAGCACTGGCGAATTGGCTTTTTCATATTATGACGTTTTTCGTCATGAGAGAAATCCTCATACCAGCGACTGTTCCCGAGGGGGCGGTGTTTTGATTGCCACGGCACTGAGCTTAGGGTGTATTCAGATTTACACGAGTGTGAAGGCGATTGAGCACGTGTTCGTAAGATTTTCCGTTTCATCAGTAACGTACATAATTGGTACTTTCTACATACCACCAAACGCAAATATCTTGAAATATTTTGAAGTATGTGCCGTCCTTGAGGACGTTATAAACTCTTTTCCTGATGCTGTCGTCTTCGTTCTCGGGGATTTTAATATGCCTTATGCCTCTTGGAATACTGACTATGATAATGTCCCTAACTGTACTCCTAAAATCAAATCACTGCAAATGCAAATTGATATTTTAAATTGCCCAGATAACAATGCATGCGGACGCACATGGGCGCATGGCGTGCAAGCACGATGTGTCGGCAACAATGCAAGCACAGTGACAGCACGTTCTGAGGGTAATAAGTAATCCCGCATAGTGCCCGCACACGGTCTGCATGATATGCAGCACAGCGTGCGTCTATCATGCTCGTCAGGTACTTAGGGCAAAATGTCGGCATATAGCGTGCGGTGAAGAGTGCGGCACAAAAAGCGCATTATTACTAAAAACATAATATAGCAGTTGTGTAAAAATAAAACTCTGATCAAATTCGCTCTATGCTCTACATTTTTGTTATTTTCCAAGTTTATTTTACAGATAAAAAGTCGAAATAGAAGTGAATAATTATTTTTGTTCAAATTAAATAAATATTTTTTCTTGGGTTTTGGTTCGGAAAATTAGCTTGGAGTATAAACAAATTTTGAGGCAAAGAACAAAGTCGGCAAGAGTTGTAATTGTTTAAAAATAATTTTTTGAACTATAAAATTTTATATTCCGTGAAAAAGCACCATAAGTATTTTATAGTCAAATGACCTTTTAAAATTAAACTTTAGAGCATCGGCAACTGTCATTTGGTGATTGTCACAACGTTTCTATTAAAATTCTTCGCAATACAAAAATTCAAAATATCTTCTTCACTATTTTTTACTATATTTACTATATTCAGATTTTAAATGATCGAAAACAAGTTTTTCAAGTGCAAATTTTTAATCGTTCTACTTCTGAGATTTAAGTTCTTAAATCTCAGAAGTAGAAGGATTAAAAATATGCAACTTGAAAAACAATTGAAAGTAATTAACTGGAAGATTCAAAAGTATAGTGTTCTTTAAAATCCCTTTGTTTTCTAACAAAGGTGTTGAATAAACGCTCTGTACTGAATAATTTAAATTGTTCAAAATAAAAAGATATTTTAAGATAAATATATATTTCTCGCTAATACATTATTTAAGAGGTAGCAGGAATAATTTTGTGTATGTCGCTTTTGGAATAAACACCTGTTGCATCATCAGTTGTGAAAGAACAACTTTCAACACAAGAGTCTCTTCTTAAAAACGTTATACAATGTTTCCTGTTACTTATGTTATTTTTAACATCTTGTTTTCAATAATTATAACTCAAAACACGTGCATGCTAGCACGACGCTGGCACGCACGTGCCGACACGCGTGCGGCGCATATGCGACGCATATGAGGACACATATGTCTGCACTCTTGCCCTCACATCGTGCCGATCGGTCGACACGCGTGCAAAAACCATGCGGGCAAGGTGTGAGCACATTGTTATCTGGGTCATTACGACTTTTCCAAATTCCTTGAAAAAAATCGAAAATTCAAATTTTGTTCGCAAAAAACATAATGAGAAGGTATTGATTTTATGTGAAAAATGACTTTCGTGGATTCCATCAAATGTCGACGTTTTGAGGCCCCCTGAGTCAGAAAAAATAGTTTTTACGTCAGTGTCTGTCTGTCGTTGTCGTCGTCGTTGTCGTCGTCTGTATATCGGATAACTTTTGAAAGACTAATCGGATTGGATTGTGCTCTTGCACACAGTTTCAGGGGGCAAAAAGAAAGATCGGGTTCGTTAACCGGCTATTTTGGATGAAAATTCAAAAAGTTAGAACATGTTCAAAATCCCCCCAAAAAAACGAAAAGTAACATTTTCGGCCAAAGAACGCACGATACGAAAAAAAGTCTTGACAGGCAAAGTGCTTCTTTTTGCAAGTCCTACAAGATTATCATAACGACTTTTCCAAATTCCTTGAAAAAAAACGAAAATTCAAATTTTGATCGCACAAAACATACTGAATTATTACATTCTCATCATAATGAGAAGGTATTTATTTTATGTGAAAAATAACCTTCGTGGATTCGAACAAAGTTTCGACGTTTTGAGGCCCACTGAGACAGAAAAAATAGTTTTTACGTCAGTGTCTGTCTGTCGTTGTCGTCTTCGTTGTCGTTGTCGTCGTCGTCTGTATATCGGATAACTTTTGAAAGTCTAATCGGATTGGATTGTGCTCTGTCACACAGTTTCAGGGGGCAAAAAGAAAGATCGGGTTCGTTAACCAGCTACTTTGGATGAAAATTCAAAAAGTTAGAACATTTTCAAAGTCCCCCCAAAAAAACGAAAAGTAACATTTTCGGCCAAACAACGCACGATACAAAAAAAAGTCTAGACAGGTAAAGTGTTTCTTTTTGCAAGTCCTACAAGATTATCATAACGACTTTTCCAAATTCCTTGAAAAAAATCGAAAATTCAAATTTTGATCGCACAAAACATATTGAATTATTACATTCTCATCATAATGAGAAGGTATTTATTTTATGTGAAAAATGACCTTCGTGGATTCCAACAAAGTTTCGACGTTTTGAGGCCCCCTGAGACAGAAAAAATAGTTTTTACGTCAGTGTCTGTCTGTCGTTGTCGTCTTCGTTGTCGTTGTCGTCGTCGTCTGTATATCGGATAACTTTTGAAAGACTAATCGGATTGGATTGTACCCTTGCACGCAGTTTCAGGGGGCAAATAGAAAGATCGCGTTCGTTAACCAGCTATTTTGGATGAAAATTCAAAAAGTTAGAACATTTTCAAGATCCTCCCAAAAAAACGAAAAGTAACATTTCCGGCCAAACAACACACGATACGAAAAAAAGTCAAGACAGGAAAAGTATTTCTTTTCGCAAGTCCTACAAGATTATCATAACGACTTTTCCGAATTCCTTGAAAAAAATCGAAAATTCAAATTTTGATCGCACGAAACATATTGAATTATTACATTCTCATCATAATGAGAAGGTATTGATTTTATGTGAAAAATGACTTTCGTGGATTCCATCAAATGTCGACGTTTTGAGGCCCTCTGAGACAGAAAAAATAGTTTTTACGTCAGTGTCTGACTGTCTGTCGTTGTCGTCTTCGTTGTCGTTGTCGTCGTCATCTGTATATCGGATAACTTTTGAAAGTCTAATCGGATTGGATTGTGCTCTGGCACACAGTTTCAGGGGGCAAAAAGAAAGATCGGGTTCGTTAACCAGCTATTTTGGATGAAAATTCAAAAAGTTAGAACATTTTCAAGATCCTCCCAAAAAAACGGAAAGTAACATTTCCGGCCAAACAACGCACGATACGAAAAAAAGTCCAGAAAGGTAAAGTGTTTCTTTTCGCACGTCCTACAAGATTGTCATAACGACTTTTCCAATTTTCTTGAAAAAAATCGAAAATTCAAATTTTGATCACACAAAAAATAATGAAATATTACATTCTCATCATAATGAGAAGTTATTGATTTTATGTGAAAAATGACTTTGACGGATTCCATCAAATGTCGACGTTTTGAGGCCCCCTGAGCCAGAAAATATAGTTTTTACGTCGGTGTCTGTCTGTCGTTGCACTTGTCGTCGTCGTCTGTATATCGGATAACTTTTGAAAGACTAATCGGATTGGATTGTGCTCTGGCACACAGTTTCAGGGGGCAAAAAGAAAGATCGAGTTCATTAACCAGCTATTTTTGATGAAAATTCAAAAAGTTAGAGCATTTTCAAAACCCCCCCAAAAAAAAAACGAAAAGTAACATTTTCGGCCAAACATCTAACGATACGAAAAAAAGTCAAGACAGGAAAACTGTTTCTTTTCGCACGTCCTACAAGATTATCATAACGACTTTTTGAATTATCTTGAATAAAATCGAAAATTCAAATTTTGATCGCACCAAAAATAATGAATTATTACATTCTCATCATAATGAGAAGGTATTGATTTTATGTGAAAAATGACTTTGACGGATTCCATCAAATGTCGACGTTTTGAGGCCCCCTGTGCCAGAAAATATAGTTTTTACGTCGGTGACTGTCTGTCTGTCGTTGTCGTCGTCGTTGTCGTCTGTATATCGGATAACTTTTGAAAGACTAATCGGATGAGATTGTGCTCTGGCACACAGTGTCAGGGGGCAAAAAGAAAGATCGGGTTCGTTAACCAGCTATTTTGGATGAAAATTCAAAAAGTTATAACATTTTCAAAGTCCCCCCAAAAAAAACGAAAAGTAACATTTTCGGCCAAACAACGTACGATACGAAAAAAAGTCTAGACAGAAAAGTATTTCTTTTCGCACGTCCTACAAGATTATCATAACGACTTTTTGAATTATCTTGAAAAAAATCGAAAATTCAAATTTTGATCGTACAAAAAAAAATTAATTATTACATTCTCATCATAATGAGAAGGTATTGATTTTATGTGAAAAATGATTTTGACGGATTCCATCAATTGTCGACGTTTTGAGGCCCCCTGAGCCAGAAAATATAGTTTTTACGTCGGTGACTGTCTGTCTGTCGTTGTCGTTGTCGTCTGTATATCGGATAATTTTTGAAAGACTAATCGGATTGGATTGTGCTCTGGCACACAGTGTCAGGGGGCAAAAAGAAAGATCGGGTTCGTTAACCAGCTATTTTGGATGAAAATTCAAATAGTTAGAGCATTTTCAAAACCCCCCAAAAAAAACGAAAAGTAACATTTTCGGCCAAACAACGTACGATACGAAAAAAAGTCTAGACAGGAAAAGCGTTTCTTTTCGCACGTCCTACAAGATTATCATAACGACTTTTTGAGTTATCTTGAAAAAAATCGAAAATTCAAATTTTGATCGCACAAAAAATAATGAATAATTCTCATCATAATGAGAAGGTACTGGTTTTATGTGAAAAATGACTTTCGTGGATTCCATGAAATGTCGTCGTTTTGAGGCCCCTCAAGTCAGAAAAAATAGTTTTTACGTCGGTGTCTGCTTGCCTGTCGTCGTTGTCATGTTAATCTGTAAACGTGGTAACTTCCAAAGGAATTATCTGATTGGACTACCCCTTAGTATACTGTTTCAAGGGCTATAAAGAAAGGACGAGTTCGTTAACCAGCCATTTTGGCCAACACTCAACAGTTCTGGTATTATCCATCGAAAATGCTTTTTAAACAATAAAAAATTCCATTTCCCAGCAAAACTATACATTTTTTGTAAGATGGAATAATAATTGAAAAAATGATCCATCTCGAGAAGATCTACCAATTTGCTAGGAAAAGATTTTTTAAACAAGTATGGTTTTTGCTTTATTCGTAAAAAATGTTATTAAAATAAGTAACTTTTTTTTCGGGCAATACCATGCAAGACACGGAGAAATGCTAACTAACGAAATTGTTCATCTGAAAAAAATATAGGAATTTGGTTCAGACTATATTTTTAAAAGATAGTTATTGTTTTAAGTATAAAAAATGTTACTAAAAATTAAAAAATCCATTTTCCATTTGTCCTATGCAATAACAAAAATAGGTAAAAAAAAATCTCTTTATCTAAAACAAATTTGTTTGTACACACTCTGTACAATAAATACAAAAAAAAATATTGTGAAATAAAGAACAAATAATAAAATACATTTGCTTTATTTTGTTCTGTCCAGTTTAGCAGTTGCGAACAGAGGAACAATAATCACAAAAAATCACGTTTCGTAAATATTCTAAAAAAACACGAAGGGAAACTTACAGTTTTCAATTCGTAAGACTTGAAAGGCTGCGTACTCCAGTTTTGTTTTAAAATCGGTCTCAAGCTGATGTCATAATTTGTTCCTCTAAATTATATCTACAAATTTGATTTGATCCATTTTCTTATAGGACGTGCAATTTTTGATTTAATCGTGAAAAATAACATTACAAATGAACTAGTTAAATTTTTGTAAAAAACGACTAGAGATTAACGGCAAATAAGGAACGAATATTAAAGTAATCATGAAGAATAAAATTTGTACTATAGATAAACTTTTATTTTTTAGCCTGCTGGCCTTAAAAAATTGACTTGCTTACACTTCTTTTACACAATTTTCTTAAAACTAACCCTTAAACCTAACATCCTTCCACACCTTATCTCTAACGCCGCTCGCTCTTATCGCATTGCCTTCCTCGCTTCGCCTCGCCTCGCACGCATGTCCCTACTTTCTTGCTTTGCCTCGCATTACCAAACTCTGCCTCCGCGGCTAATCCCTAATACTTATCTATTATTTACAATATTTACATTTACTTATATTTACTTCCTCCTCTATTTAGAATCTTTCCTTCTCCATTCCTCTTCCTTCTTCCTTCTTCCTTCTCTTCTTCTCCATCTTACCCAAGACTCCCTTCACCCATGGTACTGCCCTTTTGTACCCCCTTTCATGCATCAGTACCTCCATGCTTATCCCACTCCTTTCCACCTCTAGGCACTCCTCCAACCAATGCTCCACTCTTGCCTCCCCCTTCCCACATAGTTCATACATCCTCTTTTCCCTAGCGAGCCAGAACCTATTATAACCCACCATGCACCCACATCTCATCCTCGCTATAAGCTCCTGACTTCCTTTCTCTCCTTTCTCACACAAATATTGCGCTCTCGTTCTTGGCATAATCCACACATAGTTCCCATTAAACCTTGTCTCTTTTATTCTCTCTTCCCCTGCTGTCTTCTCTCTCTCCATGCTGTTTTTCTTAACCAACTCATATACCTTCCTTCCTTCCTCATGCATCCTTCTCACTTCATCCATCTGCAGTCCATTCGTTCTAAAATACCTTTCTCTTTCAACCTCCATCTTCCCACCCCCTCTCCTGTTCTCCTTCTCCCACGAACACTCCCTAACCAGCTTACTTCCCCCTTCTTCCAAAAATTCCTCCTCATACTTACACGCCCGACTCCCCGCTAGAATCCCTACACTCGTTCTCCCCGTCTCCCTCCTGACCATATAATTAGGCGTGTTCCTTGCCAGCCCCAGTGTCCACTTTACATACCTCTCCTGTGTCCTATTTACATCTTCGCTTTCCTTCCACCCCCACACCTCTACTCCATACAATAGGACACTCATCACTAGTGAGTCAAACAATTTCATTCTCCTTCCAAAATCATCTGCGAATAACTTGTTTCCCAACCCCCGCACCTGCCTCATCATCACATTTGCCCTCCTCACTCTCTCTTTTATGTGACCATCCACTCCGCGATTCCTCCGAAACAAGAAGCCCAGGTACACAAACTCTTTTACCTCCTGCACCGCCTTTCCCTTCCACTTCCACTCCCCTTCCTTACCCCTTCCACCTCCTTTTCTGAAAACCATAATTCATCTCTTCATATATCTCCCTTACCCTCTCGATCAGGCCTCTCTCCACTCCCCTATCCTCCATCGCCTCCCACAACCTCCCCCTATCCACCGACGGAAACGCGCCTTTTAGATCCACAAAAAACGCGTACACTCTCGACCCCTTCTTCG
The DNA here is from genome assembly GCA_932195095.1 of Andricus curvator. Lineage (NCBI taxonomy): Eukaryota > Metazoa > Arthropoda > Insecta > Hymenoptera > Cynipidae > Andricus > Andricus curvator. The sequence continues at coordinate 58,809 of CAKNYM010046416.1, read as the reverse complement.
CTAATTCTCTATCCACAATGTGCTGCAGAACGTAGATATTGTCGATAGTACTCCTACCTGCCCTAAAGCCCGCCTGCGTCTCCGGCAATATTCCTTTCCCCTCGACATCCTTCCGCAGCCTCTCCGCCACCACCATCGCGTATACTTTATACGCCGCATTCATTAGCGTAATTCCTCTATAATTTTCCTGCCTATCCCTATCTCCTCTCTTATACAGAGGTACTATTAACCCTTCTCTCCACCCTCGTGGGAATCCCTCCCCCCTCCATACTTTCTTCACTACCTCTTTCTGCCTCTCCCTAACCTCTTGTGTACTAAACAGCCATGCTTCGTTCTCTATCCCATCCAGCCCTGCTGATTTTGACCTTCTTAACTTCCTTATCTGTTTCTCTATCTCCTCGTCATTCAACTCCTCCATCTATGCCTCCCCCGTTCTTCTACTCCCATCATCTCTCTTCCTTGAATCTGAGCCCTGGAATGATTCTTTAAAAAACTCCCTCTTCTCCTCACTCCCTATCTTCTCGCTTCTTCCTACTCTACGCTTCCTAAATCTATTTATTATCTTCCAGACGTCCCCCTCTGTCTTAACATTTCCTAACTCCTCCTCCAGCTCTTTCTCCTTTTCCTGTTCTTTCTTCTTACACATCAATCTAAACCCCTTCCTCATTTCTACGTACTCCTCCCTTTTCGCAGTACCCTCTTTCCACTTCTTATACTTCCTCTTCACCTTCCTTTTCATCTGTTTACATTCCCTATCCCACCACGGCTTCACCATTCCTTTCTTCTTCTTTTTAAATACCTTCTTTTGCACGCACCCTTTCACATTCTCTTTTAAATCCTCCCATATCTCTTCCACCGTCTCCCCTTCGAAGCGTACCTTCCCTAACTGCTCCTTATACTTCTCTATCGCCTCCCTCGTCCAGCTAACCCTCTCCCCCGTCGACACTTCTTCCCCACCTTGCCTTCCGCCGTTCTCACCCCTTATCCACAACCCTAATGGCTGATGGTCTGATTCTACCCTCCCTTCTACTGCGAATCTCTCCATCTCCTCCCACCCTTGCATATTCATAACTACATAATCTATTACCGATACCCCCACCTTACCTATGTATGTGTATTCTCCCTCTTCGTCTCCAGTTGCCATACCATTTGCCACCGCCCAGCCTCTATCCTCCATCCAGCCCCTTAGAATCTCCCCCTCCTTATTTATTAAGCTATCCTTCGAATTCCTTTCGAAGCTCTCCCCTTCCCTGTAAAGGCCCCCTTCCCTCCCCATCCTCGCGTTAAAGTCCCCACCCAGTACCACCATACCCTCCTCTCTTTCACCTAACAGGTCTTCCACCCTTTCTTTAATTCTTTCCATCCCATCCTTATTGTACACTGTCACAAACTTACTACTTACCCCTCCTATCTTCACTTTCCTCATTTGCACTCCCTCCCCCTCTTCCTCTCCGTGAGCTTCTTCCTCTAATCCATCTCTAACCCCCGTTATAATTCCCCCACTAGCCCTTCCTTTCTTCTTCACTCTGACCGCCTCCTGGAGTCTCCACCTATACCCCCTTGGTAGCTTTGGCTCTATTCTATCCCATTCCTTTCTTTCCACCCACGTCTCTACCAGTCCTATCACATCAAATTCCTGGATATGCCTCCATAACTCCTCATCCTTCTTCTTTACCCCTGCTACGTTCCAGTAAAGCACCTTCACAACTCCTCTACCCTGCATTACCCCCACCCCCCTACTTCCTACGAAACAAATTCCCCTGCACTTCCTTCTACACCTCTTTCTCCTCGTCCCACACCCACATTTTCTCGTCTATTTTTATTTTCCGATATCATACCTTCGCCGATCTCCCTTCACTCCTCTCCCTCCTAGCCCTGTCGTACAGCATTCTCTGTACACCCCTTTCCTTTCTCGTCAAATCGTGATCGATGAAAACTTCCTTATCCTTTATCCTATTTTTATTCCGCATTACCCCCAACTTTTCTTCCCAGCTCTCCAACTCCACAACCGCCACTTCTTTCTCCTTTCTCCCCTCCAACTTAACTTTCCCTACCGTGCCTTTATTCCACCCTATACTCTGTAGCAGCGCTTCCACACCCTCCCTTTCTTCCCCGCTCTTTATCTTCAACCCTCTTATCACAATATTATTTTTCCTGTCTGCCTTCTCCTTTCTCTCCATTCTCAACTCCATTGCCCTTATCCTTTCCCTATCCGCCCTCTCCTCCTTTTCATTCCTACGCTCTCCCACTTTCTCTTCTATCATATTCCCTACCCTCTCCCAAATACCTTTAATCTCGCCCCCAATACCCCCGTCTCCTACTTCCATTTCCGTCCTGCCCTCCACCTTCTCAAGCCTTTTTTCCGTCCTTTCTTTCCACACCCTAATCTCCTCTTCCATATGTTTTATTTTAACTTCTTTTTCTTTTCTTTCCCTCTCTAACCCATCTACTCTCTCTCTCTCAGCTCTTTCTCCTCCTTTTCCCATTTCTCATCTCTGATTCTCAAGTCCTCCCTCATGCCTTCCATCTGCTCCTTGGTCCCCTTACTTCCTCCCTCAGCCCCCTGATCACGCCTAACAACATCCCGAGAGCCTCCTTTTCCAACATCCCCTCCATTTTTTTGGGGGGTGACCTAGGTGTTATCCCGCTTTTTTTAAACGGGCTCTCGACCTCGCTTTTCTCCGGACTCTCTTGGCTGTCTCTCTTCCTTTTCAAGAGATCCTCCCCGTCACTTGCGCTCGACGCTCTCTCCCTTACCTTCTCACTTCCTTCGTTGCCACCGTCCCGCTTTCTCCCTCTCCCCGACGCACCGCTCGACACCGGGCGACGCGTTGTTGGCCGTCGTGTCTTTTGGAAAATTCCCTCCCCGTCAGTTTCAATACCAGGGGCTCTATTCTCGAGTTCGTTCGAAACTTTCCGTATACGTAAAGTTTCGAATGGTAACTTACGTATACGAGAAGAAAGTCGTATTCTCGAGCACTCTTCGAATTTGCGATTCGAGTTATTCGTATACGAATATACTGAACAGCGTTGCCACGTTTAACTCACATCAAAATTCTAGTGCTTTACTAGTGACAAACAATTTGAGCCAATGAAATTATTTGTAGAGTCATGTGTGAAATTGCGCCAAACATCTGGATGATTTAAAAATTGAATGCTTTCGCTGTTAGTTGAATTGGGAAGAAATATAAACAAAAATTATTACAACACAATTTATTTGTAATGTAGAGAATAATTAGTACTTTCAGAGTTTCAGCAGACAAGTGGGAATTTGATTAACGCGATGTTATAAAAGTAGGATCACAACATAAAATTATATAAAATTATGATTGTATTATTATAAATTAGGTAGTGCAAACGTTTCTGGCAAATTTTGCCGAATTAGAACTTTTATTTCAAAATTATCATAAGATTTATAATGAAATGTACCTACAATTTATAATTAATTATTTTTTAACCTCAAAACAAAACAAATTTTCAAAGAATTTCAATACAAATTAGTATATGTGTCTCAAAAAAGGTAAAATATTCCCAAGTTTTCAAACCAATTAAACAATACATAATCCACTTACTGTATTAAATTTGTAAAAAAAATTTGTTTTTATCACTCTCGATCCTGTCACTTTTTATAATGCACGCCTCACAAATCATACAATTTAATCACTGCGCATGATCAAACTCTTAATTCGTATACGAATATAAGTTTCGAGTGGCATATACCCACTCGTTGCATTTCATACGTAACTTTCCGCATACGAACCGCCAATGAGTGTTCGAGAATAGGGTTCATTGGAAGTCATTCGAAAGTAGCAAGATTCGTATACGAAAAAAACTCGAGAATAGAGCCCCAGCACTGCCAGTACTCTCGCTGCCCACCTCCCGCTCTGCCGCCGGTAACTGGGACCTATTCATGCAGTACCTTTCGCAACCGAGAGATGTCTCTGCAAAATTTTTTCGTCTTTAGCCGCCAAATTTTCCTTCTTTTTTCCCCCTTTTTTTCTTTAATTCCTCAGTCCCTGCAGACACCCCTTTCTCTCCCTTAGCATCCCCTAACTCTGCGAGAACCACCCTTAACCCCTCGAAAGCCCAAGACTCCTGACCACGAATCCCCCGATTACTTGCCAACCTAACCTCACTTTCCCTATCCAACTAAATCCCACCTCACACCCACGCTGAAACTCACTTTTTATCTCCCCAATTCACCCCACACAACCCTACGCACCTCCTCGGCTTCCACCCTGACTCGTTACAAAAACATTGCGCTCGTTTCAAAAAGGCCGTCAGTCCACACTAGTCACGAACGATACTTTTCAGAACAAAATCATAAATGGCGTGAATTCATTGTCTCCACGGAAAAATGCGTGAATGAGAATGCGTGAATAAGACAACAAAGTATAATGTGCGAGGCGATAGGAACACGCTATACTCTTCGTTAGAAACATCGACTCACCAATCCGCTATGAATTCTCTTTATATCTTTGTCAACCACGGTCTCTCTCTGGCGTTACGAAAATACACGGAGCACTCTCAAACAAAGCTCTTTTTTTAACTCTACGTCACGCCGTGCTTACTGAACCCTATTTTGTAACTCATCTAACGCGCCGCCAGATGCCGCTCAAAAAGCCTATAAAATATTTGCTTGACTTTAAAATATATTTCATTCCATCAATTCACATATTCTCATCTCAAAGAAATATTCATTCCCATTCATGGCACATTCATTTGGAACATTGAGTCATTTATTTGGTTTAAAATGTACATTTTTGTCTTTAATTAATATTTCCTTCATTTAAAGAAATATTTCCCTCCAATCAATAGGTCGTATTTTTGATTTACAGTACGCTTCATTGAAACAAGAAATCAAATCTGTCAATTAAAAGAACGTTTATTCTATCCGATCGACAATACTTTGAATTAAGAAAATATTTCTTAGAATTGAAATTGTATTCGATCATATCAACTGACTGCTTTTTAAATCCAAATATCTAATTTCATTCAGTTAAAGACATCGTCCATTCGCTCAAATAATATTTCAGAGCCTGAAGTAATTCTTTATTTGCTTCAATAATTTCTTATTTTTCATACACTTAAACGATTTCTTTGAATTGAAGAAAAAGAAATACATGATTGGACGTATTCAGTATGACCATTTCTTTAAATCAAAGAACTTTTTTTTCAGTGTACAGTCCGCGCACGAGTCGTATAGCCGCTAGCGACTTGAGACATTAATAATTTCTTGAATATCAGTTCGATTTGGCTAAAATTTTCAAGAAAAATTCTTTGTACCGTTGTTAACTTTCTCTCTTGAACTTTTCTGTTGCAAAAAATTCGCTCGATAAACGAAACGCTGGAAGTAAGAGAAGTCCAATGTGCGCCAAGCACCATAAAAACATTATTAACAATTTTTTTCAAATACGCTTTTAAATTCCGCTTATTGTATCAGTCAAAGGACATTTAGAACTACATTCCATAAAAATTTTATTAAAAATTCCAAAAACTGACTAACTGAGCACGAGTTGAAGTGAAAAACGAATTAAAATCGATTTTTCAAAAAAAGTCATTTTGTTGGCTTTAATTAGAAAACTAAAAAAGCTAAAAAAAATTTGCGTTAAGAAAAAAAGATGCGCAATGAAATTCTTCATCTAGATATTCTAAAAATTAAAATTCGAAAATGTTTCAGAAACCCTCCAGGGACCTTCACACTCTCGGCGAAATAATTATATGTGCACTCAGAAAAAAAAATTTTGGATTCAAAGAAATGCATTTCTTTGATTGTATTCATTTGAGCCAAAAAACCGTTTACTTAATTGTACTAAATATTGTTTAAAAGCAACAAACTCGTGCATTGATTCAAAGGAATCATTTCTTTGGGCGCCATTTCTTTGAAATAAAGAAATATTTCTTGGCCTCAGAATATGAGATAATTAACTCAAGGAATTGATATCTTTAAAACTAAGAACCTAGTTTCCTTAAATCTTGCTTTCGCATCCAAAGAAATATTTTTTTAGTGCAATAATTTTCAGCCTTTGAATTAAAAAATATTTCATTTGAAATAAGTAACTCATCGATGCGTGAAACAAATATTTTGGTTTCTTTGAATCAAAGAAATATTGACATAAATGAAAGCAATATTAATTAAGTGAAAGCGATATTTCTTTCGTTCTAATAGTACGTGTCATTAGTCGAATAAAGTAATTTGTTCACTTAAGTAATAATTTATTCACTTGGAAGATATGTTTCTTTTAATAAATAGAGTGAAGCGATTTATGTCCAATAAATATTTCCTTCAAGTGAAGAAATATATTTTTGAAATAACTTCATACACCATTCGTTCGAAAAAATATTTTGGTAAAATTCCTTATTTGTACTGAGTAGTTCAGACATATACCGCCAGATGCGCAGATTTTATAGTCTCACAATAGAAATGGATTCTCCAGACTTTAAGTTAGCCATACATTTTCACCGTAGATATAATCTGAAAAATGTGGTGATTTGTGTTTATCGGTCTTCCTAAGCATTGGTTAGTTGGTCTTGCTTGAAATTCTTTTTCCTACTCCGCGAAAATGAAAATAAATATATTATTATTAATTATAATCATTATAATTGCATTGACTATTTTTTTCAATGAATGGCCCTGCTTCATTTTCATACTTTAACTATTCAAAATTTTTAAACAATAGGAGAACTTTCTGTTTGAGTAAATTGTTCTTTGAATCAATTAATATTTTCTCAACTCTGTTACGTCTTTTTTTTTAAACAATATGCCGCATCTTAGAAACAAATAAATATTTATTTCCGTTGAAAAAAATTTCTTTTTTGCAAAGAAATGTTTAGTTCACCAAAAAATACGCTTATTTGAATCAAAGAATCATATATTTGGTTCAAAAGAACCCTGGCGGACCGAACGAACGGAGCGGATACGCTACAGCGTATCCTTATAGTATCCATATAGTATCCTCTCCGTATTATGCAAGAAAAACTCATTAAAAAAGGAAGATGAACATTTCACTTGTTGAAATTCGGATTCTACGTGAAATTATGCGTGAAAAGGTCACGGAGTAATCGCAATAGTTTTTCTTGCAACATTAAAAACTTTAAAAAAATATAATACTTATCGATGACGTGCGTTGAAAGCGACTTCAAACGCATCGTCGACGGATAACGCCTATTGACTGCTACTTAATGACGATGCGTTTGAAGTCGCCTTCAGCGCACGTCATCGATAAGTATTATATTTTTTAAAAGTTTTTAATGTTGCAAGAAAAACTATTGCGATTACTCTGTGACCTTTTAACTCAAAATTTCACGTAGAATCCGAATTTCAACAAGTGAAATGTTAATCTTTCTTTTTTAATGAGTTTTTCTTGCATGATACGGAGAGGATACGATGTGGATACTATAAGGATACGCTGTAGCGTATCCGCTCCGTTCGTTCGGTCCGCCAGGGAAACTTTTGCTCAGTCCGAGTTACATTTATTTGTATGTAATAATTATCTTCTTGGACTTACACCATACTTCTTTACATTACGGAACTCACCTATCATATCAAATACTTATTTATTACAGTCAATAACAAATCTATTTCACTCAACGCATATTTTACAGTGTCGAGTAAGTATTTCTATTCCTTAAGGATGGCGTTCCTCAGATCCAAACAAAAGATTTCTTTAATCTGAAGAAATATTTCTTCGGCCATATTCTGCTCTACCATTTCTTTGAATCAAAGAAATTTCCTTTGATTCAAATAAGTTTTTTTTCAGTGTGCCTTTATTCGATCCGGTTATAATATGATGAATAATATTCAATAAACTGAGTAAAGGATTTTTACAATAAAAAATTAAAATTACATTACAGTATGAATAATGAACATTTTTAAAATTAATTTTTCGTTACAGCATATAAAAATTGATAGAAACTTTTAGAAAATATTTTACTATTAAAACGGCATTACGTTTCCATAATATAAAATAAAAAAATAAAATTTGACATTGGAAGATTTTCATTTTCACAACATCAGTGTTCAAAAACGCTTTATGTAGAGTGTAGAGAGAAAACAATAAAAGAAACGAGAATGACAAGAGAAGGGACAGAGGAGGCGTCACAATAAGGAGTAAAAAAAATCTGCCCGCTTCGCGGGCACATTCTCATCGCGCGCGGCTCGCTTCGCTCGCAAGTTTCAGCGCGCCTAGGGCGCGCACCTGTTGGATCTCGCGCTTCGCGCTCGATTGGGTATTCATGTCGCGCTTCGCGCTCGATAATGTATTCAACTCGCGCTGCGCGCTCGGACACATTTGTCGTCTAGGTTTTCACACTTCGTGTGCTCGCTATTGCGCGCTTCGCAGGCTAATACTCTCTTAGTAAGCTTCATCGTTATGACCTGCTTTTGGTTTAATTACGTCAGTTTTACATAAAAAGAATAACTAATTTACTTAAGGTTCTATCGAACTTAAGGAACACATTCTCATCACGACACTCGCGTTTCGCGCTCGATATTTGGTATGATCATCATGTGAACCTCGCGCTTCACGCTCGTTTCTGTTCATCGTATAATAGAAACCCAAAAGTTTGAGCGCGCTTGCTGCGCGCAATTTGGTCGTCGCGATTCGCAACGACCATATGTTATGTTCAATGTTCTTCAGATAAAAATGACTAAAGTTGTATTTGATTTAAATTGAAGAAGGTAATTCCTTTACTTCAGCGTATATCTCCGTATCTTTATAATAAATCCTACAATCAGAAAGATTTTTTTCCAACTATCTGAAAAGGGGAGAAAAAAAGTATTTAAGTCGTTTTTGGAACATATATCTTGCTTTTTCATTCATAATCAAACCGACCCCTTGACTACCATGTGCTTCCCTATCTACTCCTTACCATACACTGTACAAAAAAATCTGATGAAAATTACGTGATATTCGTAAAATCACACCGACCGTCAGAGTAAATTTACGTATTTCGGTAAATTTAACCTGACGGTCGTTGTGATTTTACGGCAATTGTGTAAAATTACATCGACCAGCGAGGGACATAAAGGGACCCTCGTCCAGCGATGTAATATCGCATTGTAGGTCGGAGGAATTTTCCGACGGAAAAACTGAAATATTCAGTTCAGCGAGCGTAAAATAGCGGCGTGGCGGTAAATTTACGAATGAGAATTTATTTTTATTTTCCCTGTTTGTAATGTTCAATTCACTTTCGTAATTTTACTGTTTTTAAATGTAAAAGTACTTATCACTTCATTCAAGAAATGCACCTATATAATATAATCAAATTTATAGTACCAAATATATATTATTATAATTAAATAATTAATATATTCACGTGTGCATAAATATAACCTGCAAACAGAAACGTGGACGGGTTGCCGGTAGTGTGGGTTTCATGGGAAATTGGCGCCTTTTTACCCTTTTTATATACATCTGTGAGCGGCCTCGTGTCTCGAGTATAACGTGCGAACGAAAACGATCGGAATTAATCTTTTTCTGTATGCCAATTCTTGTGAGAATATTGTGCAAATATAGAAGCGCAGTCATATTTTTTACATTATTGTTTCTCAAATTAATTTTCTTCACAAAATAGGTCTTTCCATATTATCAATAGGGACCCGACCGATACTTTCGTTCCATTTCGTTACTGCCAGTTAAACAACATTTTTTTGGTCCAGTAATTAAGGTAATTTTAGATATTATCTACTTTCGTCCAAATCTAGAGATAGCAGATCAAAGTTTAGAAAAAATTATTATTTTCTATCAATAACGAAATAGAACGAAAGTTTCGGTCGGATCCCTGATTATTAATTAAAAACATTATATCAAATAATAATTCAATTTCCGGATACGAATGGAAAAATCTATCCCTTCATTGAATTTTTCATCCATAACCAGAATTTCCCATCCATGGCCATAATTTTCTATCCACGCTGCGTAAAATTACCAACAGAGTTCTTATTAATACAGAAACAGTACGTAAAATTCACAAGAAGGCGGCGTTTTACGTTCATGGATGGAAATTTACGATGCAGCCGTAATTTTCATTCTAGACGTAATTTTACACCGTCCATCGAGGGTCCCTTTATGTCCATCGCCCAGCGATGTAAAATTCCCCTAAATTTTTTACAGTGTATTTCAAAACCGCCTTTCAACACCCCATTTTCTATGTTTCTACTTTCGCATCCCTTTTTCTTTGTCTCAGGTACACATAAAATATCTAGTTTCCTAGCATGCATAGTTTCTCGTAGTTCTCTTACTTTAAGATCATTCACTCCTCTAGCATTCCAAACACCCAGTCTCCATTCATCACCTGAAACTCGAACTTTACGTTTACCGTGTATATGCATTTCGTCAATCAAAGTTTCAGTCCATTCCGAGGCTACTTTATTGTTTGTATTATTCATGTTTAGATTGTACACCCAACTATCACCTTTCTGCGCGAAATTTGTTTTGCGAGTCGAAATCATGTCCAAGTTAAGTAGTGATTCGTCGTATAGTGGAGAGTCCAGTTCTAACGTCAGTCCCACCAAAACTTCTGTTACGGGGGGAGGGGGGGGCGAGGACAAGGAATGGAAACCGAGAGAGTCGCAATTGGTTGATGTTTTATACTGAGAAGGTCACCAGCCTTCAGCAGCGTTGTATTAGATAGGAGTTCATATGTTTCCATCTGCACATTCCCGGCCCACCTCTAAACGAGAAACCAATAACTCTTTTTTTTTTAATATATATATGGTATATATATATTCATTTCGTCTATTTGGAGCATACACAGAAAAAACTGAGGGATCAGTGATGTTGCGGCTCAAGTAAAACTTGGGATCATTTAGAACTAAGGCTCCAAAGCAACTCTTATTGAGGGTTCCTTTTTAGTTCTTTCATATCCGATAGATGGCCATCGGCGGGTGCACGTTTTCAACTGCGCATGTGTCGAGAAGCGCGGGCCTTTTTGAAATCAATCAATAATATGAATAGCCATACAGATAAATATTAACAAACGTTTCTTATTCTTTTTTAAAACAAATTAAATTGAATTATAGAAATACCTAGCTTCTTGAAACAATTTAATATTAACCTAATATTGCAAGTATATATTATATCATTTTAAGTAGTCCCGCGCTTCTTGTGCATGCGCAGTGGAAAACATCGGATTTTCAACATAACCTTAAAAACTGTCACATTTTCTCTGCGATATCTTCCTTTCAAGAATTTGTAATGTCTATGATTTTAGCTTCTTCATTAAATTTTTCCCAGTGCAATATTATTTAATTCGAATTATAAAGCAAAATGTGCATCATTAACTTGTAAAATGTTTTAAGTGAGTCAAGGCAGAAGTGACAAAAAGGCTCTTTTAGAACCATTTGAATCCATACTTTGGGTTCATTTAGAAACCATTTATCATTTTGGGTCCCTTTTCAGCAACAGAGGTTCCTTTTTGTTGCAGCTCCTTTAGAACCAAAAATTGGTTCTTATAGAAACCCCAGTTTTTTCTGTGTAGTTTTTGAAATATAAATGTAATAGTCGAATTTTTTCACAGCAATTATTTTAGTAAACAAAGATCAAAACGCATTCTGAAATAAAAGTCAGATTTTCAGTCAGAATAAATTGTTTGAATTATTATTATATTTTATTGTTTCAATCGTTAGAAATAGTATTGAGCACATAAAAACAATGAAATATTGTGAAAAAACACACCCCAGATGAAAAATAAAGTAAATAAGCAAAGTTTTGATGAGAATGTGCCCGCTTATCGGGCCGATTTTTTCACTGTTAATGTTATTTTTTACGAATAAAACAAAAACTACACATCCTATCAAAAAGTGACCCAAGAGAAATTTGTAGATCTTTTTTGAATGCACAATTTTAGTCCAGTCATGATTTGTCGTATCTTGCATAGTTTGAATGTAAAATTCATTTTTTGGATTTTTCATTATTTTTTGTGCGATCAAAATTTGAATTTTCGATTTTTTTCGAGAAAATTGAAAAATTCGTCACGATAATCTTGTAGAACGTGCGAAAAGAAACACTTTTCCTATCTGGACTTTTTTTCGTATCGTGCGTTGTTTGGCCGAAAATGTTACTTTTCGTTTTTTTGGGGGGATTTTGAAAATGCTGTAACTCGGACAATTTTCTTTTTATCAAAAAAAGTTGTAAGGATAAATTGTTTACATTTTCGAGTACTATAAGCGGCCGTACATATAATTTTCAAATTTGGAAAAAAATGGTCTCAAAAATTTTGAAAATGCTCAAACTTTTTGAATTTTCATCCAAAATGGCTGGTTAACGAACTCGATCTTTTTTTGTGCCCCCTGAAAGTGTGTGCCAAAGCACAATCCAATCCGATTAGTCTTCCAAAAGTTATCCGATAATAGACGACGACGACAACGACAGACAGACACCGACGTAAAAACTATTTTTTCTGACTCAGGGGGCCTCAAAACGTCGACATTTGATGGAGTCCGCTAAAGTCATTTTTCACATAAAACCAATACTTTCTCATTATGACGAGAATGTAAAAAGTCAAAGACACAGATGATATTTCATTGACATGATAAATATAGAAGCGGAAAATGAAAAATTCTATTGCCTAATCAAAATATAAATAAAATACATTTAAATATCATTAGTTCGTAAGTGATTAAAAAAATTATTATAATATAATTATAATTACAAAAAAATTAGCATTAATATTATTCATAATAATATTTCAATATAAACATAATGAATTTTTATTACATTTTAAAAATTATAAGTGCATATGATTTAAAAAAATGTCATCAATTATTAAATAAAAATTTGGGTGATTAGTAAATAATATAAATAATATGATTTTTATATTGAATATATACATAAAGGGAAATTTTCCTGGAATACATTAAAATTGTTAATATATTTTTATATTATGGCCAACGGCCATACCACGCTGAAAAAACCAGTTCTCGTCAGATCACTGAAGTTAAGCAGCGTTGGGCGCGGTTAGTACTTGGATAGGTGACCATTCGAGAATACTGCGTGCTGTTGGCACATCGTGGGTGTGGTGAGCCCACACTTGTAGTTATTTATAACTACAAGAAAACTATCCACCTAGAAACACTACCCGAATCGGGTAGTGTGACGCCTACCCTGAAAGGGAAATGGCTTAATGGTATACATACATACAATAAATTGTGTAGAAAGTGTTAATGTAAGTTGTTGACTTTAGGGTCAGGTGAATTGAAACGAATTAAGTCAATCCCCCAGCGATTAATATCAATAAAATTAAATAATTAACATAGAATAAATTGCAATTTTAATATATAACAAAACATAAACAAAAATTGATTTTTAATAATAAAGAAAAAAAATTGATGAATGTTGGATTTAAAAAAACACAATAAAATACCACAGTTCGTTTAAAAGATGTAAATATATTCAAAATTAGTATACAATGATGGTAAGTGTTTTCCCGGGTTAAAACAATGTTGACCACCTCCCACGACCGGACGAGGTGTTGCCTTTATCGCGATTCGTTCAAGAGTGACGCGTCACGCGTCCCACCTCGGTCAGGTACTCGGCTTTTCCGGTAGAAACTCGAAAATCTCCCCCTTTTCCCTAAGTACTCTGACTATGCCTATTGCAGATGTTCCAATTGGCCCTTGGAATTTTCCCTTGCTATTATCCGCTTCCAGAAAGTTCCAAGGCCTTCTCGGCTTCCAGGTTTCCAGTCCTAATACAGTAAACTATCTTAGAAATATTCTGAGATCTCCCTATAATATTTAACACTAACATAAAAATCGCCACATGAACAAATGATTTTAATTATTTATAACAACAATTAAAGATATTATTAAATTTAATTTATTCAATTTAAAATTTTCAAAACTTAAAATTTGATGATAATTTACATTTTTAAATATACCATTTAAAAAATTCATTATAGTTATCTTTATAAAATGTAAATTAAATTCATCATATGATATAAATATTTATTAATTTTATTTTAATTAAGTTTTTTCTCCCAGCGGAGCGAAAGGAGAAGATCTTTTTTCAGAAAAAAACTTAATTAAAATAATTTTTAATTCATAGCTCCATCTAGTCTGAAAAGACGTTTAAAAATTCTGTTATTCTCTAATGATAATACAGATTGCTTTATAATTTTATTTTGTTAATTTAAATAAATTAAATTAAATTAATTTCACACATAAATATGAATAGATTTATTACAGTTTTAATAGTATACATTAAATTAAAATACATTGGATAAATTTAAAAATAAAATAAAATTTACGATTTTCAATATTGAATAATCATTAAAAATTTGAGTACGAATATTTAAAAAACAATTCAGTTAGTATATGCATGATTTTAAAAATATTTAAAAATATTCCATCGGTCAATTTTAAAATAGTTTTTAGATACATATTCAACATTCAGAGTAAAGTACGAAAAATCGAGGCACTTAGAGAAAATTTATGATGACAAATTTAGGGGACATATCATCTCACATGCGACAAGTCTCTCTGCGGCATGTCACAACTGCGGCATCTCTACCTAGCGGCTTCTCTCCCGCGCGGAATATTTCACAGTAAAATTTGATATTTTTGCGGCATCTCTCACCGCACCCCTGTGACTGGCCGAAGAAATAATGTTGGTCAACCCCCTACCCCTTTTCCAACGTCTCGTGGGGGCGGGAAGGCACCCCTGTGACTAGACACAGAAATAATATTGCTCCCCTTTCCACTGGTGAGAGATGCCGCTAGGTAGAGATGCCGCAGGTGTGACTTGCCGCAGAGAGACTTGCCGCATGTGAGATGATATGGACCCACAAATTTATGACCATAGAGTTTCATGTTACAATAGGACTAGGCACATGCTTTTCTTCAATCTTTCACGTGTTTCATAAAAATGCATTTCAAAAATTGATTCACAATAAAAGAGAAAAATAATGTTCAATTTGATGTAAGAGACATTATTTAAACTATTTTTTAAATTAATTATTATAATATTTGAATTTAATATAACTGAAAGAGAAAATAAATTCTTTGTAACAAATTATTAATCATTTCAGATAAATAATTGACATTTATACAAAAATATATTCATTTTTAAATACAATTATAATACTTGATAATTCAATAACAAAAAATAATGTATGAAAACGAATTTATTTTCAAGAATTTATATAAAACGTTTAACATAAATGATGAATCATATAAATGATAAAAAAGAGAAACAAATGAACAAAGTATTTACAATTTTAAAAAAATTTGTTTTTCATAAAACAAGATGGATTATAAAATAAAAAATATATAAATACAAGAACAGTAGTATTCGAGAAAAAAATTACTTTCTTTTTTTAAATAATCCGATTTCTAAATAAAAAATCTGCCCGCATTGCGGGCACCTTCTCATCGCGCGCGGCTCGCTTCGCTCGCAAGTTTGAGCGCGCCTAGGGCGCGCACCTGTTGGCTATCGCGCTCGATGATATGTTTATCTCGCGCTTCGCGGGCTAATACTCTCTTAGTAAGCTTCATCGTTATGACCTGCTTTTGGTTTAATTATGTACGTTTTACATAAAAAAACTAATTTCCTTAAGGTTCTATCGACCTTAAGGAACACATTCCAATCAAGACACTCGCGCTTCGCGCTCGATATTTGGTTTAAAAATCATGTAAACCTCGCGCTCCACGCTCGTTTCTGTAAATAAGCAAAGTTTTGATGAGAATGCGCCCACTTATCGGGCTGATTTTTTCACTGTTAATGTTCTTTTTTACGAATAACGCAAAACCTACACATCCTAACAAAAAGTGACCAACAACAAATTTGTAGATCTTTTTTTCACGCACAAATTTTGTTTGATCATCATTTGTCGTATCTTGCATAGTTTGACGGTAAAATTGAATTTTTGGATTTTTCATTATTTTTTGTACAATAAAAATGAGAATTTTCGATTTTTCAAGAAAATTCAAAAAGTCGTTATGATAATCTTGTAGATCGTACAAAAAGAAACATTTTTCTTGTCGTGCCTTTTTTTCGTATCATGCGTTGTTCGGCTCAAAATGTTAATTTTCCTTTGTTTTCTTTTGAATTTTGAAAATGCTATAACTATGACAATTTTCCTTGTATCGAAAAAAGTCATAAGGATAAATTGTTTGAATTTGTATGTGCTACGAAGAGCCGTGAATAAAAATTTAAATTTAAAAAAAAGGTCACAAAAATTTTAAAAAACTCTAACTTTTTGAAATTTCGTCCAAAATAGCTGGTTGACGAACTCGTCCTTTCTTTTCACACTCTTATAAAGTGTGCCAAGGGGCAATCCAATCGAATAATTTCTTCAAATGTTATCGTGTTTACAGTCTACAACGACGACAACGACGACAGACACCGACGTAAAAACTATTTTTTCTGACTCAGGGGGCCTCAAAACGTCGACATTTGACGGAATCCGCGAAAGTCATTTTTCACATAAAACCAATACCTTCTCATTATGATGAGAATGTAAAAATATAAAATTAAACAAAAAATAATAGTTCATATGCCAATACAATCATCATTCAATTTCAAATATGAAACAGGGTAATTCAAACATGTAAATATGACTTTTTACTGGAGTACGTGTACATATTAGTACATTAATAATGCTAGGTCAACTATCGTTACAATTTTATCCCGTTACGTATTTCAAGTTGTAACATCAGATGACAGGATGGCCGCAGGCCGAAGGACAAGCAATAACAAAAAATTACATTGTAATAATTGTTTAATTACTTTATAACTTAAAAAATTATTATATTACACCATTAATTTTTATAAAAATTATTATGAAAAATTATACATTTTATTCTTTAAATTCATTGGTTACGATATATAAAAAATATTTTAAACATACACTTAGAGTGTTTCATTATTTTACTTCATTTATAAAAATAATTAATTGTTGTTTCATACAATTAGGGCGAAATCCCATAGAGATAGATTGCTACAATGACAAATTATAGATTACTATGATAGAATAAGTGAAATAACTTCATTGGTTGAAAATATATTACACTAATAACACACTATAGTAAGATACCTCCATGGGACTGCAACATAACGTTTATTGTTTCACCATCAGCATGCAGCCATCTTGCATTTCACACATAATAAATAAAAATATGAAATAACTAATAGGCTGGACGATGGATATCGCCAGGGGCCTGATAATCACAAAAAATTACGAACAATTACATCACATAACAATATAGAAGAAATTAAACAACACTTCCAGACCAATTATTGACCAATAATTGGTCTGGAAGTGTTGTTTAATTTCTTCTATATAGTTTATCCCAGACGTTAAAACATTATTGATGATTTACCATCTTTCCTCTATCTACCTATGACATAACAAATTATTCATGAAAAATATATGAAAATTTATATATAAAATCGAATGTTTGTGAATAACAAAGAAGAAAAAGCTTGACGCGCGCGAAGCGTGCGTCTTTTTGCTCTAGTCATACATAAACGACGTATTATACTGTGACGTCCAACTCGGATGTCGACAATTCATATTTGATTTTTTGATAGTCGATAAGAGGGAGATCTAGGTTGCCTTGATCGCGGCAAATTTAAATATTGTTGATTCCTCTTCGACGATGTTTTAAAATCGTGGTTCGTTACTGTCGTAGAACATAAGGTGTTCTCCTGGAAATAAATGTAGATAGGGAAAGGTCGACACAAATAAAGCACTTGCTAATTTCACTCGCAAGAACAATGTTTTTATTTCCCTTGTAGTAGTTAGTTTTGCAATAAGTTTGTTTCGACGAGTCACAATTCACAAAATAATCCAGCTTGTTTCGAGTCACACACTCACAATATTTAAACGACAAACCGTGTATGATTTAATTATAAAGTATTTTGCTAATGTTCACGATTTTTATGTCTGCGCGTCACAATAATAACTTTGTCGAAACGAAAACGGGAGTTAGAACTCAAAAATGGTTGCGGAGATTCGGAAAACGATTATATCCGAGGGAAATCTAGATCTGCCGAAAAAAGGCGCGGAGCTGGTTTTCATATGGCTAAACCACGCCTAGGAAAATATGAATTAGTCTATCATAGTTTCTAGCGCCGATTTCACTACAAAGATTTAACCAAACACTATTTAGGAAAGAAAGCTTGTCCACGCCCATATTACGCAAGAAAAACCGGTTCTAATAAGTTATGCATGGGAGGGGAGAGTATTCTAGGAAAGAAGAGTGAATTTAAAGGGTCTATTTGACAGTTCATTTATGGCGTGACGTTTGGCCTTGAGATGTCAGTGAGTCGGGACGATGCCCGAGCCATAAATCTTGAAATATGAGCAGAGGGGTCGGGTGTTTGGCGCCTTGTCTTTATGTTATTGGCTCCATGTGTTTTGTAGACAATGGAATTTTTTGTGTTAAGGTTTTTTCTTAAGAAGAAGTCATGCGGTGTTTGTAAAGTATTTGAAGAGAGTTGTATTCTTTGAAGGATATTTACTTAAAGAGGTAAAAGAAAAGAAAGGACAGATAATTGTTTTGGAGATTTGATTTTGGTTCTTTCACACATCTGGAAGTGTGTTTCGTAAGAATTTAGATTTTTACTGTTTTCCCGTTTCCGGTCAAAAGGTTTTGTTCTTCATACTTGCTTCAAGGACTTTAATGGTTTATATGATAAATTCCTTGGAAGTCGGAAGTGTCTTTGAGACACAAAGATTTATGCGTTCTGAGTTTCTCTTTTTTTGTTTTCTTTCTCCATCTATGATTTATTTATTCGGTTTATTCTCAGTGTTCTCAAGTAGTAGAACAGGGGGAGTTCTGGATATAGATCCCTGCACCGACATGTTACCGACATCTAGAATTTTCGCAAGGTGGTTGGCCTGGAAGCTTCTAGAAGGAATTTGAAGGTTATATGTTTAGTGTACAAGAGAGATTTCTCAGAATTGATAAGTGGGGGTAAATATTTTTGAGGGTATATGTAAAAATTTCGTAAGGTGATTGACCCAGGAAGCTTCTAGAAGGAATTTAAAGGTTATTTGTTTAGTGTGCACGAGATTTCTCG
This sequence comes from Andricus curvator, assembly GCA_932195095.1. Lineage (NCBI taxonomy): Eukaryota > Metazoa > Arthropoda > Insecta > Hymenoptera > Cynipidae > Andricus > Andricus curvator. The sequence goes on along the minus strand of CAKNYM010046416.1, from coordinate 39,781 downwards.
GAATTGATCAACGTATGGTGTGAAATGAGTCTTTCAGGGTGACATTTAATGCGTTGACCCTCACTGGTTATGTATATGAAAAACGTTGCTTCGAATTGAAGCACATACGAAATATTTCAATTTATTCTTTTCTCAAGACTCTTTCCGTTTCTCTTATCGATCGGGACCACCTACAAAATTAAAGACCGTAGCCTATACGCAGCATTCATAGGTTCTAATCACTCGTTGTGTTTTATGAAAGCATTCCTTTGATTTTTAAGCACGGGAAATATTGTATTTCATCTCGAGGACACATTCTTTTAACGTATGGTGTGAAATGAGTCTTTTAGGGTGAAATTTTTTTAATTAATCGGTATGATTTATGATAGTTCCGATAAGCTTCAAATGCGTTGACTCTCACTCATGATGTTTATGAAAACATTTCCTCGAATTGAAGCACGTACGAAATATTTTAATTTATTCTTTTCCCACGACTTCCTACGTTTCTCTTATCGATCGGGACCACCTGCAAAATTAAAGAACGTAGCCTACGCAGCATTCATAGGGTCTAATCACTCATTATGTTTTATGAAAGCATTCCTTTGATTTTAAGCACAGGGGATATTGTATTTCATATCGAGGACACATTCTTTCTCCAAGACTGTTTCCGTTTCTGTTACATACCTATATCTATCTCCCTTTATTAAACAAAGACATAGATAATTCCAATCTTTTATATATAAGAACATCGTATGCAATTAAAATATCATTTGGGTTCTGCCATTAAAAGAGTTTACTTTTCGAGAATAAATATAATGGATCCAGGAACCTGTAGAAAGTTTATTGAAATTATGTGTGAAGCTTATGAAACTTTAAAAAAAAACGAAAAATCTGAACGTGTCAGCATGTGAAAAGTGGTTTAAACTTGGTAAACGAAATATTCGTTTATTAAAAACTTGTTTGAAGCAAAATAAAGGAGCACTACTAGTACAAAAGAAGATGAGTATTACGTCAACTATTGGGATTCTGAGTGCACCCAACAGGAAGATATGGCAGTTGCAGAAAAAAGGTGAAGGAGTTTTTCCCTCGAAGAGGAAAAGAGATAGAATAAGGTGGGAGGATTTGGAATCAGCTTTTGAAAACAGAATTAGAACAGGTTCTATTGTGAACTTAAAGCACAAAGATTTAAAACATTTTTTAGAGGATTCAAAGTCAATGGTCATTTCACGTATAAAAAATAGTTTGAAACGATATGAAAATTTGAAAGTAAATGTAATTTTTTATGGTAAATTTGAAACTTTGGTAGATGATGAAATGGTTGAAGATATAAAATTTTTCCAAACTGAAAATGAAAATATTTTACAAGCAACTGATTTGAGTGCATGGTATGATGAAAAAGTAACCGAACAAATTTTAATCATGGTAGAAGAATTTGACCAAGAAAAATCAGGTTGGTCTTTAATTGAAATTATAAATATTATTGTCCATTTCAATAAATACATCCCATTTAAAGGGGGGTTGTCAACATTTATGAGACTACCAAAATACATTCAAGATAAGAAAGCTATAGTTAACATAATAAATAGTGATCCCTATTGCTTTCTCTGGTCTATTGTAGCTGCATTACATCCTATTGAACAAAATGCAAGTGTAACAAGTTCTTATCCGCCTTTTAATGAGATATTAAAGTATGATGACATTGATTTCCCTATTAATTTAGTTGATGTTAAAAGGTTTGAAAAAATGAATGGTTTAAGGATCAATGTTTATGGGGAAGATCGAGAAGAAAATAAAAAGAAAGGTGATATCGTTCCTTTTTATATAAGCAAAGAAAAATCAAATATACCTGCAATACATCTTTTAATGCTTGAAAATACTGAAATTGATCAAAATGATTCAGATTACACTGAAGATGATAAAATTAATATTCATAAACCTATTTATCATTTTACATGGATAAGAAACTTATCCCGATTAGTAAAGTCACAAATAACAAAAGGTAATCAATCCACTTTAATATGTGATAGGTGTTTGTGTCACTTTAAAATGGAAACTTCTTTTCAAAGGCATAAAATAGAGTGTGAAAATGTAAATAAATGTAGGGTAATAATGCCTACCAAAGAAGAACAAGAGAATATATTGAGATTCAAAGATTATAAAAATAAAGAAAAAGTTCCTTTCGTTGTTTATGCTGATACCGAATGTCTTTTAGAACCGATAAATGACACATATTCAAATTCAAAAACAAAAGTGTATCAAAAACATATACCTTATAGCATAGGTTATTATATAAAATGTAGTTTCGATGATTCTATTTCTTATATTAAAGTATATAATGAAAAAGATTGCGTAGAATGGTTCATAGATGAATTGAAAGAATTAGCTAAAAGAGTTGAATCATATTTGAAAAATATTACACCAATCGAACCCCTAAGTTTACAACAACAAAAGGATTTCAATTTAGCTAAAAACTGTCATATTTGTGAAAAAGTTTTTAAAGCTGATGATATAAAAAATCGTGACCATTGTCACCTTACAGGTAAATTTAGGGGAGCTAGCCATACATCATGCAATTTGGGGTATAAAAACTCTTATATAATTCCAATCGTATTTCACAATTTATCTGGTTACGATTCTCATTTCTTAATTAAAACTTTAGCGACTCGTTTTATAGGGAGTATTACATTATTACCTGTAAATAAAGATAAATATATATCTTTCACTAAACATGTGGAGGGTACAAATGTACATCTCAGGTTTATTGACTCTTTCAGATTTACGTCAAGTAGTTTAGAGAAATTAGCTTCATATCTCAGCAATGATAAAAAAGTAATCACAAGAAAGCACTGTAAAAATGATTCTGAATTTAATTTATTATTGAGAAAAGGTGTTTTTCCCTGTGATTATATAACCAGTAGGGGGAAATTAAGAGAAGAAATTTTACCCTCAAAAGAAGTGTTTTATTCTAAATTAAATGATTCAAGTATTTCTGAAGAAGATTATCAACATGCATGCAAAGTGTGGCAAGTTTTTGAATTAAAATCTTTAGGTCAATATTCAGATCTATATCTGAAAAATGATATTTTGCTTTTAGCTGATGTTTTTGAAAATTTTAGAAGTACATGTTTTGATACATATCATTTAGATCCATTGCGTTACTTTACCGCACCCGGACTTGCTTTTGACGCGATGTTGAAATACACGGGAATAGAACTTGAATTGCTAACAGATCCAGAAATGTTATTATTTATTGAAAATTCTATTAGAGGTGGTGTATCACAATGCTCCAACAGATATGCAAAAGCAAACAATAGATTCATGAGGGGTGACTTTAACCCATTAAATCCAGAATCATATATTTTTTATTTTGATATAAATAATCAATATGGTGCGGCGATGAGTGAATATTTACCATACCAAAATTTTAAATGGGTACACGATTTTTCAACCATTAACTTTTTTAATCTTCAGGATGATTCCACAATTGGTTACATACTGGAAGTTGATTTTGAATATCCAGAAGAGCTTCATGATTTGCATAAAGATTTACCTTTATGTCCACAACACATCATCCCTCCTGCTTCCAAATGTAAAATTCCTAAACTGATGACAAGTCTACACAATAAACAAAAATATATACTTCATTATAGAAATCTAAAGCAGTATTTGAGTTTAGGTATGAAGTTAAATAATATTCACAGGGTTTTACAGTTTGAACAAAAACAGTGGTTAAAAAGTTACATTGATTTAAATACAGAAATGCGGAAAAAATCTTCAAATGATTTTGAAAAAAATTTTTATAAGTTAATGAATAACTCTGTATTTGGAAAAACCATGGAAAATGTGCGAAAACATAAAGATATTAGACTCGTTACACAGTGGGAGGGACGGTACGGTGCAAGAGCACTCATCGCTAAACCAAATTTCCACAGTTGTAGTATATTTGATGAAAATATGGTTATTATTGAACTAAATCGATTAAAGATTAAATTTAATAAACCTATTTATGTAGGATTCACTATCCTCGACATATCAAAAATAATGATCTATGATTTTCACTACAATTACATGAAGCAGACTTTTAATAATAATGCAAAATTGCTTTATACTGACACAGATAGTCTAATTTATCATCTAAAAGTTCCAAATTTTTATGACTATATAAAAAGAGATATACATAGATTTGATACATCTGACTATCCTCCAAACAATGTTTATGGAATTCCTCTTGCAAATAAAAAAGTGCTTGGTCTCATGAAAGATGAGTGTAGTGGGAAAATTCTAACTGAATTCGTGGGTTTGAGATCAAAATTATATTCATACAAAATTCTGAATGAAAAAGAAGAGAGAAAAAAAGCTAAAGGTGTTAAACAATCATCTTTAAAAAGGATTACGTTTGAAGATTATAAAAATTGTCTATTTTCCTGTGAAAATCTTACAAAATCTCAGTGCCTAATTCGAAGCCAAAAACATCAAGTTCACTCAATTGAACAGAAAAAAATTGCTTTGAGTTGGCAAGACGATAAAAGGATCATTCTTCCTGGTAGTACAGACACTCTACCGTGGGGTTACAAAAGATTTTAAAAAAGTCATTTAATTAGTTGAATGAAAAATTGGAAAAATGGATTCGTGAAAGAGGTAAGAAAGATTTTAATTTTACTAGAACAAACTCTTCCATTCATTACTCCCACCACCGTCTTCATAGATCTCTCACTCCCTCTTCCATTTTCTCGCCTCATCTCACAGTTTCCAAAACAAAGCTCGAGATATAAAAGTTGGCTATCCATCTAGAGCTATATTCAATCTTCAACCATTGACAAAGCTCAAACCCAGGCTTACAACCCCGGTGAAACCTCTACCCTAGTGCAGCGAGTTTTCAAAAAGTTTAAAAAAGTAAGTTATGATTTTGTTAAAGTGCTTTTTTAAGAAATCTAAGAAAAGTGAACTTCAATTTAATCATGGTTTTTAATTAATATATATTTTTTTTAAAAGTAAACTTAATTTTAATTAATTGGTGAATATTTTTCAAACTGATTGATGTGTGTGTTTTTTAAAATTAGATTTTAATTTTTTAAATTATAGATCTCGAGTTTTTAATTTTATTGAATGAGTTTAAAGAAAATTTCAAATTAAAATTCACTTTTTTTAAATATCATTTTTTTAAACGGATTTTTAAAATTTAATTAGGATTGAATTCACTTTTTTAAATATTAACATTTTTTTTTTAATTCTATTTTTCTAAAAAAAAAATGAAGCTTTCAATTTAATTAATATTTTATTTTTATTAAAAAAAAAAATAGTTATATTTGAAAGTTTTTTTAAAAAGTGAACTTCATTTAAATTTTGTATTTTAATTAATATTTTTAAAACTGATTTGTGCTTTTTTTAAAAGTGAACTTAATTTAATTCAATTTGATTTTTAATTAATTAATATTTAAAAAAAATTTTAATTGAATTTTATTTTTAGATTTTTTAAATATAGATATCAATTTTAAATTATTTAATGAGTTTTTCAACATTTTAAAATCAACATTTTTACAAATCTATTTTTATTTAAAAAGTGAATGTAATTAATATTTCATTTAAAAAATAATTATATTTTTGAAAAATCCATAATTGAAAACTGACTTTAGTTTTTTAAAAAAAGATCTTAAAAATTAATCACTGATTTTTACCTTTTTTTCAGAAAATGGAATATTTCTACCTTATGGAGAATGTACGTGTACCGGTGCAGTGGGTGATGCGTGCCCCTTTGGCCACAATCACAGAGGGGGTCAGGGTGGCGTTGCAGACCTATGTGGCGGAGTTGGCGCTTGGGACTCTCCCAGAGAATATGGAATTACAAATTCAAATTGTCGGTGTGAACACAACTCTGAGGGTTACCAGCCCTGGGAACTACTTGTTCGAAAGAAGGAGGAGGAGCGCAAACAGCAATTAATTGTTCATCATACCTGTGGAGCAGGTAAAAAAAATCGAGTTTTCCACCCTAGGGAAGAAAGTGACACATCAATGTAAATGGTGATGTTTAACACCAATCAATGTAATTGACGGTGTTAAACACCACCATTTACATTGAGCTGTGACTTTCTTTCCCAAGTTAAAAAAACTCGATTGTTGAACCGCTCTACAGGCATCTCAATCAAGTTACACCAAAATACCAACAAAAAAATTAATTTTTTTAAAAAAGGTTTTTCATATATTTTCACATATATTGTAAAAAAAACTAAACGAATAAAAATGTGAAAACTAATATGGTATTTATTTTAATAAAACCTCAATTATTTTAGATATAATAAAGAATTTTAATTAAATATCTATTAGGGTTTTTTTCATTTAAGATTGTAACCACGAATTTATCCACATTTTATTTGAACTTTTAATATATTGTTCTTCAGCTCCTCAGAATCCACATAAAAGCATTTTTTTCAGTGAAAATTTCTAAAAAAAAAAAAATATTAATTGCGATTACTTGAAAAGTACCATTTTCACTGTTTTCTACTATTTTCAAAGCCGAATAACAGCCCTAATAATAATATACATCTTATACTGAAATTTTAAGAATATTTTCCTAGAAGTTTGAAGATCACATTTTTTGAAGAAGCAGATTAGGAAAAAAAAATATAAATAAGCCTGCTGCAATGAAAACAAATCTGGGTGAATTTTTGGAATTTGACAGGGTCTACAACTTAAGCTGTTTAATTTTCGGGGCGGAGCGTTCATCAGCTCGGCTGTGAAAGTTCTTGACACCATAAAAACTCATAAAAGCAGACCCTTTCTCAGCAAGCGTTCTTTACTCATATTCCCCTTATTCAGAAAAGTGAATAATAATAATTTAGGGGACGCTAACTAATCCTGTTATAAAGTCACATCGATGAGAAGAGCTGAGGTTGGACTTTTACGATCGACTCTTCACTTACCGAAATTGTCAGATTTTGCAATGACAAAGTTCAATGACGATGAGTCACCTCTAAATATTGTTTAAAATTAAGCGAAAAAAAATCTGGCTTCTACAATCGCATAAACTACCGTTATTTGCCTTTCACTCCTAAAAAACCAAAAGTGTTGTTTTTTCTGGTCACCCTAATATATTCAAAACTTTTTTCTTTTAATTATATTTGTAGGTATAGGTATAAAATAATACGATTTTCTTCACTTGAAAATTTTTATTATTATTATTATTAAAAAGAATTGTACATTTTGACAATAACTTAAAACTAAAATGCATTAGGTATGAAAAAAGGAAGATATTGAGGAACGTTTCTATAATTCTCACTTTTTATAATTGCAAATACTTTTTAAAGCATTCAATCTTATTCAATGACTCATATTTTCAATTTTGAAGCGCTGGACATTTCAAATCCTGTAAATCAATTATTTCTATTGAAATTTTTTTTACAAATCGCTTTAATCAGTTCTTTTTTTTCTCTGAACCTTTCACATACATTTTTAACCTTCTCAAAAAATAGTTTCAAGTATTACATTCAGTCGCATATAAGGTACATCACCAGAATTCCAGGATTTTCTATGTCACTGTGAATCGTAAGTATAGATATTTCTTTAATCATAAATTCATTAACAGGTAATTTCAATCTTTGAATATCAACTATAAATTCCATTTTGAATTATACCAACTTTTTAACCCCACCACTTATTGGTTTATACTCAACGATACGATCATGTAGAATCAGACAATATGCTGATGTTTGGGCTGGAAAATTATCACTTGTTTCAAATTCTAAACGAACGTCAACTGGTCCATACTTTAAGGATTCATTTTGCTTTGAACAATCGATAACGATTAAAGGTGCATAGTCTACAAATTTTTTTTTCCCCAACAAAGGTTGTGATTCTTTACCATAATAAGTAGCTTGAAAGTTTGCATACATATCATAAAGTAAAGCATACCGATGTCTGCTAATATTAAGATTCAAATTACCATAAGGATAACCCTGATTATTCAAAAATAGTTTCACATTCGTTATATTACAATGATCAAAGTAGCTAGAATTTCTATTGGTATTGTTTTTTCTGTTTGTTTGAAAACCTAGTATAATAAATCTCGGTTTTTCCAACTGATTTGATGTTTTTACAGTCCAAACATGTTTCAACGTAGTTGGGAGTAAGGGATATTCATACAATTCCCAAGATCGAAAACTTATTGGAATGGATGGATCTTTTTCAATATACTTTAACAACTTTAATTTTCGTAAATCTGACAATCTAACACTTGGTAATAACCATTCTATTTTATTAATTTCGAGTTTATACTGTTCATTGGGAGCTGTTTGTAAAATAGCATTTGCATCGCTTCTAGATCTTGTTAAAATAAGTTCGTTTTTAGCATTAATAATAATTTTATGATAATCTTCTGCAAAACCAAATATCATACTAAGGGGTACAGATATATCGAAATAACCAGCAGCATTTGTTAAAGATTTTTCATCAGTGTTATCTTCAAGCCAACCAGTATTTTCTAAGTAACTTAATTGCCCCGGATTTAAAGATACATAATTTTTCATCAAACTAGTTAGACCAACATTTTTATTTCTATCAATTTCTATTGCATTAATTTCATATCTTGCTTCTTCAAAAAGAAAACAAATAGCATTACAAACTAAAGACGTTTTAGTTAATGGAGTTCCATCATTTTTCTCCAATTTCCCACTTATGTGAAGTGAACTTTTATTGGGTAGTAGACAATGATCTTGATTCTGTACTGCGATTCGAATTTCATCACTGTTGTTAAAAGTGGATGAGGCGTATGGTTGATGTGCATGCACCTCATAATGTGCGATAGATTCATTGTAAATTACAGGAGCCGCTACATTTAGTATGTCCTCTTCCATGGCAAACGATAAAACGATTGTAGATGAAATTGAAGAAACATACACACACGAATTTGAATCTTTTTATCTTCCTCTTATTCTTCCTGCTTTTCTTCCTCGAGAATTGATCTTGAGCCCCAGGCTTCTTAGAAACTGTACGTTTTGAGGTGTCAACACCTTGACTAAAGGTTTTTGACTGACTTGTCTGAGACATGACACCTTATTATTATAACCGTAACCAACCTTTTTATTAAAAACTACCCCCATTTTTATCGTAAAGATTTAATATGAAGTCTAACTGTTATAACCTCTCCACGAAAATTAACTAAATTTCCGTCTTGATCAACTATTCGTAATTGAATTTGATCTATTGTTTTGACTGCGACTGGTAAGTAAATGACGTGTGATGGGACTTCTACTATCTTATATCCTGGAGGTACTTTAGGAAAAAATTCATGAATTGTGTGCACCTTCTGATTATTGGCATACGCACCTGTAGTTATACTACATTCGACTCTCAAAGAGTTCACTTTTATTATTGACACCGGTGAATCAGATTCATGAACTTTATTAGCTTCAAGTACACGATGTGTGAACCCCAACAGACGACCTATAGAATCTTTAGGTTTAAAGTTTATGTTATAAATACACAAAATCTCACTCTGTAAAGTATTATTGTTTGGTTCAATATGAATTTCAATGCCATACTGAGCTAAAACGTTTTGTAAATATCTTTGAATATCATTTATTTCATAGCTACCAGTGGGAATAACAATTTCTTTATCATCAACATAAAATTTATTGCAACCAACATCCACATTTGGAATTGAATTAAATGTTAAAAATTCCAGAAGTCCTAGAGCATAATTTTTATTGGATGAAAGTTCAATCGGTGGAAAATATTGCACTTCTAGTATAGAAGAGTTTCCCGATAGTGTTAATGTAAAAGAATCGTCCATGATGCTGGTAATTATTTAACTGACTTGAAAAAATATTATTATGCTCTTTTATATAAGCAGAACGAATTTTTCAACTTCATCTGATTACATAAAAACTTTAGACATAAATGCCCACATATGAATGTATCATAATTCTGGTACCTTTCATGATTGTATTTTATACTACCAACATCGAGATAATTAACGAGATCTAAAGGTGGGCGAAGATTTCCAAAACTATCAAAATAAATTACTTCATTCCCAACCTTTCTATATGCAACCCAGTGTGTCCCGGATCCATTTTTATCATCAAGGTTAACAATACCTGATTCTCGTTTATGTGGTCCATTTAGAGGTAATTGATTTCGCATAAAAACCCCACGAAAATATGGAATTTTCACAGATTTCGCATACCTAAGTAAATCTATATCAGTTAAAGCTCGATGTGGTAGTGTGACTTTCAGTTTTTTGAATTTTTTGGGGATTGAGATTTAAAGTGCAGACCTAAGCCTTGCCTATAAGGCTTCAAATATAAACCCTTCCCCATTGTGATAGATTACATAGTTTGATTATGTCGTTTGGTTTCTTCAAGTTGCTTTTTAGCTGCACTCATGTCATTTATTGCTTTAGCTACACCCGCAGCCCCACCAGCTAACGCCCCGGTTGCACTAAGGCCTGCAAAGAGTGGTATAAGAAAAGGCAAAATACCGCCAGTTTTAGTTGGTGCGGGTAGAATTCGAGGTTTCTTTATGTTACGCTTCCCCCCAGCTTTTCTGACAGCTGCCCGCGCACCTTGAAGAGCTGATTTAATTACTGATTGTGCATCCTTACCAACAATCATTGATTCTTTAGCAGCTGTTACAATTTTTCGTAATGCCAATTTCTTATTTTTACACATCCCCCTTTTTTTTCTCTTATTTTTCAACCCCATATCCATTTTTTTCTTCTTATTTTTTAACCCCATACCCATTTTTGACTTGAGCTTCATTGTGTTTGCTACTGCCCACGCTGCAACTTTTTCACTTAATCCTGCGTCTTTAGCTAAAACACGATTCCAAGCCTTTTCAGCTAATTTTTTGTCAGCTATGTTTCTCACCTCAATATTTTCTCTATTTTGAGAATAAGCAATATCGTGTTCTCTGCAAGCTTGATCTAAAGGATTGATACCTGGATCTCCTCGAGCAAGACGTTTTGTTAATTTTGTACCAGGTCCACAATATTGATAACCTGGTATATGCAATTCTACAGGAAGATTATTAATTAATTTATTAATTAATCCACCGCCACGTCTACTTCGTTTGAATGTTCGTTTACAACTGACTTTATTTTTGGTCTTTACACGCATGATTATAACCAAGTGAGAATACTTTTCAAACTGAATAGTACTTTTATAAAACATATTATTTATAGTTTTTTTCATTCAGTTGCGTTTGAGATGGAGTTTAAAGCACAACCAACGAAACTACCTATGGTGAATTTTGATGATATCACACAACCTCTAAAAAGTAAGGAAAAGAAACGACACGGGGATTTACTACCAAATAGTGTACGAGCTATATTTTGTGGACCATCCAATTGTGGGAAAACGAATGCTTTACTTACTCTACTCACACATCCGAACGGGTTAAGATTTGAAAATGTGTATGTATACTCAAAGTCTTTGAATCAACCAAAATATACATTTTTGGAGAAAGTTCTACAGTTGGTAGATGGGGTTGAATACTTTCTATACAACGAACATAGTAAAGTAGTGACACCGAGTGAGGCACGACCTAACTCAATATTTATATTTGATGATGTGGCGTGTGAGAAGCAAGATAACATTAAAGCCTTCTTTGCCATGGGTCATCACAAGAACGTTGACTGTTTCTACTTATGTCAGACTTATGCTCGAATTCCAAAGCATTTAATACGTGATAATGTTAATTTGTTGGTATTATTTAAACAAGATGAAATGAATCTTAAACATATATATGATGATCATGTGAATACTGACATGTCTTATGTTAAATTTAAAGAACTATGTTTAACTTGTTGGAATAAAAATAAGTATGGTTTTGTAGTAATTGATAAAGATAATGATATTAGTCAAGGTAGATACAGAAAAGGATTTGACTGCTTTATAAATTTAAACAACTAATTAAAAAGGGGGGCAGTACCTATTAGAACTTTACTGTATCAACATGTCTTCTCAAAAAGATATTTTACATCAAATTGCTAAAGCTAGTGCAGCCATTCGAAAAAAACATAGAGTGATGAAATTAGGTAAAGAATCATTTGAACAAACTTTAAGTGAAACTTTTAAGCCGGTTTTTGCACCACTTGAGAAAATAGTTGATGATTTTAAAAATGTTAACAAACTTAATTCAGTTAAGGATGAAGTGAACAATAAAGACTTTACACAGGATTATTTTCCACAAGAAGAAAAAAATAGTGACGGAGAAATAAGTAGAGAGGGGGAGGAGGAGGAGGAGGAGGAAAATGAGCGAAGTGATTACCATGAATCTTCCTTCAAATCAGCTATTGGATCAAAATCATTCGAAAATACGCAAGATTTAGATCAATCAACTGGTTCTACTTCATGGAATGATATCGCAAGTAATTATCTTCGTATGTTAGGGAAGAGAAATAAAGATTTAGATAATACATACGGTGTTCGAAAATTATCTAAAAATAGGTTGATGATCGGTAACACACCGATAAATTTTAGTCAAAATTATTTTAATGTGGGTGATGAGAAGTACCCAAATAGTGAAGGTTTGCTTGAACTTGTATTCAAAAAGGAGCCTAATAATATAATTATAGATGATCGTGACCTCGAAAATTATAAACAGATTATAATTTCAACGAATGCACATCGAAAACATTACAAAGCTGATCAAGCTCTCCGTGAGAGTAAATCTTCAAAATTTAAAAATTTTATAGAAAAAATTGTACTTGAATCTCCTTCTAAAGTTAAAAAAGAAAAAAGAAAAAGTTCTGTATTGGGGAAAGGATTAATACCAAAATATATGATTGATAATGAGGGTAGTAAATTAGATTACGTTTATTGGGATAATCCAAATGAATTAGTGGATCGATTACGTTTACTATTAGCGTCTCAAGCAGCTGGAAATCCCAGTCATGCAAATGAAATTATATCTATTATTGAGGAATTACGGGAAGCTGAAATTATTTATTAATTAGTGTTTCATCAAAATGACTATCATTCCCATGATGAGTATCGATGTATTTGGACGTCAGTTTAAAGGAGCTGAAATTATAAATCATGGACCACCCGGTATTGGCTTCAAAATTACACCGGATGGACACTTTAATATTGAGAACAAAAAGTTGTGTAACGTGGGTGAAGCTGAAAATCAAAATGATGCAATCAATTTAAGTCTGATGCATCGTGTATTGAAACAAGAATGTAGTGAAATCTACGGCATTATAGCTTCTTTACGAACTGAAGTGGTAAACAATAACATGATGATTCAAGCTCAAGAATCATCTATAGGTGGATTTAGGAAACAATTTAAAAATGATTTAAAAGCAACTGAAGACCTAGTGTATAGAAATGTTGAAATCATTTCTCAACTGGATTCCAAACTGAATGCACTTAAAAATGGATGAGAAGAAGCTACAAGTGGTGAAGGAATTGCATAGGCCCGCTAGAAAAAATTATGAACGTCGACATGTTGATATCCGTGGTATTGATGAAACCTGGCAGGCAGACCTCGTTGAAATGCAAGCATATGAATGTGAAAATAAAGGATACAAATATATATTAACGTAATTGATATATTTTCAAAATTCGCTTGGGCAATTCCAATAAAAACTAAAAAAAGTGAAGATGTGACAGCTGCGATGAAATCAATCCTTGTGAAAGGACGTGTTCCAAAAAATTTACATGTGGATAAGGGTCGAGAATTTTACAATTCAAGCTTCGAAAATCTTATGAAACAGTACAATGTTAACATGTATCCAACTTTCAGTAATTTAAAAGCGTCAATTTGTGAACGATTCAACCGAACTCTGAAAAATAAAATGTGGATTCAGTTCAGTTTGCAAGGTAACCACGTATGGTTAAATATTTTGTCAGACTTAGTTTCTTCCTATAATAATACCAAACATCGAACAATTAAAATGAAACCAAATGATGTTACGAAACGAAATGAGAAGAAATTGCTAGTAAATGTATTTAAAAAGTTTGTAGTCAGTAGAAATGTTATGCAAAAAAAATTTAAAGTTGGTGATAAAGTACGAATTAGTAAATTTAAACATATTTTTGAGAAAGGGTATACACCAAATTGGACAACTGAAATATTTTCAATTAGTCAAATAAAAAATACTCTACCAGTAACGTATTTAATTGAAGATTATCAAAATAATCCTGTATCTGGTTGTTTTTATAATGAAGAATTAACTAAAGTCAAATACCCAGACATTTATTTGGTGGAAAAAGTACTTCGAAAGAAAGGAAATAAAATGTATGTAAAATGGTTAGGATTTGATAATCACCATAATAGTTGGATTGATAAGTTTAGTATATAATTATTATATAAGAAATTTGTGTACTCATTATTTTTTCTAAATAAAAATTTTTGGTTCACTATTTTTTATCCGCATTTGATTCCTTTTGATTCCTTAATATTAATAATAATAAGAGTGATAATTATAATTATAATTTTATTTAAAACAATGTCATGGAACAGATACATGTATACATTTTTTTATACAAAACTATTTCCTAATATTTGTTAATTCAGACAATTTTTGTAAAACTTGTCGTCTTAAATATTCCATCTTAAATGTGACAATTTCCAGAAAAAAAGTATGAAAATACCTGCATGAAGTTCTATATCCAGCTTTTTTTTCAATTATTGATAATTTTTTACAATATAACACCCAACTTCTTTTTCAGTATACAAAACATTTTTTTCACCCCAAAGTGACTCAGCTATAGTTTTAATAATCATATCTAATATAGTTAAATATGGTTCTATTAACAGATCATAAAAACAATGTGTTATACAATTCTTAAGTTCACAGAGTATCGCAAAACTTGTTTTTCGCAAAAGAAATGGGTAATACGAATCACTCGTTCCTGGTTGTTGTAATGAAATCACATTTTCGCCGAGATACAGTCCAAAACGTAATTGAAAATTTTCACATTTAATTAAATTACAATTCAGATTACATTGCTCACCACTGAAAAATAATTCAAAAACTTTGAAGAAACTTCTAAACACTTCCCAGTCTTCTTTACTGAGAACGATGCAACTTCGAGGATGACTACTCATAAATTTGATACATGATGATAAATTTCCGTCTTTATCTACATCCAGTCCAATGACAGCTTGCTTCGTAAACGATGGATCCAAATTATATGTGGTTGCCATCACCATTTGACTTTTAGGGATGTATGGCATATTGATTATTTAAACATCAACCTCATCCATACCTGTAGAAACGAATTCAATCTGATTGAATTTCCCTCCTAGATATTTTATGAAAACCTCCTTCTCAGCAGCCTCTTTTTTCAAATCTTCAAGCAATGTCGAATTTTCATCAAAGACTTGAACCATTCGTTGAGGTAGAAACACAATGTAGCTATTTTCAATTTCAACAACAATCCTAGGTCCGTATTTGGTTTCAACTCGCCTCAGACTGGAAATTTGATAAAAGCCTCCAACAGTGAGATCCTTCAGCTTCTTTGTTGGCACCACATTAGCAGCTTTATTTAATTTTGAAAAATCCATTTCTTTCACTTAGATTTACAGACTCAAACTTTTTCAATAAAAAATTAAACTCAGATCTTTTCTTAATTAAGTTCTTTAATTCTTGAATATTCTTCAAATGCTCACTTAACCGAATTCGTAGTTCACTTTGTTTTTCAGATTTTTTCTTCATCAATCAGATTTCAGAAGACGAGTGAGGATGGAGTACAATTCATCTCTTTTATATTCATCATTTATTCACTATATCTCTCTAACACATTATTGCTTTCTCTGTCTTAAAAGTCTAGAAAATTCCAGACGTTTAGGTGACCCGATAGATAACAGAAAGAGTCTTAAAGCGTCTTGGGGAAAGAATGTGTCCTCGATATGAAATACAATATCCCCTGTGCTTAAAATCAAAGGAATGCTTTCATAAAACATAATGAGTGATTAGACCCTATGAATGCTGCGTAGGCTACGTTCTTGAATTTTGCAGGTGGTCCCGATCGATAAGAGAAACGTAGGAAGTCGTGGGAAAAGAATAAATTAAAATATTTCGTACGTGCTTCAATTCGAGGAAATGTTTTCATAAACATCATGAGTGAGAGTCAACGCATTTGAAGCTTATCGGAACTATCATAAATCATACCGATTAATTAAAAAAATGTCACCCTAAAAGACTCATTTCACACCATACGTTAAAAGAATGTGTCCTCGAGATGAAATACAATATTTCCCGTGCTTAAAAATCAAAGGAATGCTTTCATAAAACACAACGAGTGATTAGAACCTATGAATGCTGCGTATAGGCTACGGTCTTTAATTTTGTAGGAGGTCCCGATCGATAAGAGAAACGGAAAGAGTCTTGAGAAAAGAATAAATTGAAATATTTCGTATGTGCTTCAATTCGAAGCAACGTTTTTCATATACATAACCAGTGAGGGTCAACGCATTAAATGTCACCCTGAAAGACTCATTTCACACCATACGTTGATCAATTCCGAGAAATCTCGTGCACACTAAACAAATAACCTTTAAATTCCTTCTAGAAGCTTCCTGGGTCAATCACCTTACGAAATTTTTACATATACGCTCAAAAATATTTACCCCCACTTATCAATTCTGAGAAATCTCTCTTGTACACTAAACATATAACCTTCAAATTCCTTCTAGAAGCTTCCAGGCCAACCACCTTGCGAAAATTCTAGATGTCGGTAACATGTCGGTGCAGGGATCTATATCCAGAACTCCCCCTGTTCTACTACTTTCTCACTTTCCTACATTCGTTCCGCTATTTTGTAATTTTTCTTCTTAAAAGTTTCAGGTTTCATTTCCTGTTCTAAAGTATCTGCTTATTTTCAAATATTGGGGTTTTTTGCTTTCTTAGTGATTGCGATTTTCGTAATTTAATTTGAATTTCGCGTTTATTGGATTTTAAATTATATCGGCAGTGCAGGTTCCTACATGTATTGAGTATTTGCGATTAAGGCCGCTAGGTGGCATATAAATTAATTAAGTAGGCATGGCCCTACGTCACAATACGTAGAAAATTGTAGAAAACCATGTATAATCGTCTACGGTGTAATGCATATTAAAGATGCCGGACGTAATTTAAGCGGGGCGCACACACATTTGCACAGCGAATAAGCACAACGCACAAGAGAACACGCTTCAGCGCACACGGATCCGCATAGCTGCTTCCTATGCACGAGGCTTTAGCAGGCTAGCGTCAGGTCAAAGATATTATCAGAGATGAGGTGGGAGATTGCTCATGCCGTGTATTTGATTTCGACTGACTTACCGCAGCGCGCCCTGTTTCCCTTAACCTCCCGGGAACTAAAATTAAAGGTCCAAAAGCGCGCCCTGTTCCCCTAACTGTTTGAGTTGCGGAACTAAAATGAAAGGTGGCTTACCTGCCAGCCGCCTGTCACTCACTTGGTTAAACAGGGTACAATTTGATAGAGTCGATAGAGAAGATCGGAGTTGGTAACTCTGATATGATAAAAACCAGAGGTAAAGAACGTGTTGAAAAATTTTAAAATTAAATTTATTTATTATAATTAGAAAAAAAAAGAAAATCTGCCCAGTGTGAAATATTTTTCGCTTAGTAACATCTAGAATTAAATGAATGATATTCCTAAATAATAAAATATAATTAAAACTTGTATTCTTTTTGTCTCGTGTATACATTTTTTAACTTTTCTGATAAATTTTCTCTATGAAGAAATTATAATACATCAATAAAAATTAACATAAATCAACTTTCATATCAATTTTTTTTATCGTAAAACAGAATGACGGCTGTTTAATATTTATTTTTCTTATAAGGCCTATTAACGAACTGTCTATTATTGCGGAATTTTCTATAAGAGCAGTCGTAGCACTATACATAATTAATCTTACGGAAAATTCCGAAATACTAGACAGTGTCTGTTAAGTAACTGAGTGGATAAAAATCTATATTTTCGTTGAATAATTAAATTACTTATTAGAAATACCTACCCTCACCGAGACAAAATTTTCTTTCATTTGCAGAAATTCCTTGGTTATCTTTTTACTTTTTTATTTGAATTAAAGAAATAGTTTGTTGTTGTAACGAGAATATTGTTTCTTAATGTAAAACAATATTTTGCTTCATGCAACCAAAAATTGATCTATATTAAAGGAAAAAGTTGTTCGTGTCAATTATAATATTATTTGGTTTGACAAAATAATAAAATTAAATATACGAAGCTTTTATTAAGAATAAAGATGTTATTTTAAAAATAAAAACTTTATTTTTGCTACAAATAAGGATAGTTTAAAATACGTATATTTTCAGCCACGTTTTCCTAAAACTGGATGCAGTTTTCAAATAAGAAGCTAAAACCCTAAATTTCCAAACAACATTTTGGCATACGGCCATTTTTCATTCTTTTTTACCATCCATGCAAATAAAAAAGGCCAATTGTATTCAAATGGAAATGTTGAAATGAGCATTTGCAATTAAATGCCATTGGTAGAACTATCATTGAATATACCTCAATGGATTTGAATTGACGCAATGTATTTAAATCGTAAAGATGAAATTGGTGGCACTTCATCATTACGGAATGATCATTCTCCTAATTTTCAATTTAGTAGAAATCACACCTTTTTGATTTATAATACTATTAAATGCAGATAATTTCAAAATATATTTTTTTATTTCAACAATTAGTGATTTTTTCCATTATTTTCCAATTTAAATATTTTACTTTATTCATTAAATATTGAATTAGTTGCAGTAAGTACTTTCAGTCAAAAAAATTCGAGAAATATTATTTGTATTATATTGTTAATTTATGTCCAAAGTCACTTTTTATTCCCATTAAACAATCAATATTTACTGAACTTTAGTTCAAAGGTACAAATTATATAATATATAACAACTTGTATTCCTTATTATCAATTAACCACTTCAATCTCTTCAATAAAACTATTTATTAAAGTATTATTTTATTATTCAATAAATTAAAATTCTATTGCAAAACTCCAATTAAAAATAATTCCGGTCTATAACTGTATGTGCGATTCAATGCAATTAGATGCATCGCATGGCCAATCTCCATTTTTACATTAACCTCTATTGGATAATATTGTTTAAATTTTTTTCAGTGAAAATTAATTTTTTTAACTGAAAATTTCATTAATCCATGTTTGGTTGAGAATTTAGCTTCTTCCGTTTAAACTTCAATTATTTGGTTGAAAATTCCTCTATTTTGTTGAAAATTAAACTTTTTTAATATAAAATTATTATTGTTGGTTGAAAGTTCATTTCTTTGGTTGCAAATTTAACTATTAGATTTAAAATTCCTTCAAACTTTCAAATATTTGTTTCGTAATTTTGAAAATTTTATTAGAAATTAATCTTTTTTCGTAGAAAAAAAACCTTCTTGGTAGAAAATTTATCCTTCTGATTAAAAATTTATCTCTTTGATTAAAAATTAGAGAATAAAAAACAAAATTACAACTTGAAACATTTAAGTTTTGGCCAAACAGCACAAACTATGAGAAAAATGAATCAACAAAAGTTGCTCATCTAAAAAACAGCTACAAATTTGTCATTAATAATTTTTTGATTGGATGCGTTGTTTTTATTTCAATCGTAAGAAATAACATTATAAATAAAAAATTAATTTTTTTGGAAAACGGCACAAGTTGCGAAAAAAAGTAATGAACAAAAGTTGTGCACCTAGAAAGGATCTAAAAATTTGTTATTGATAATTTTTAGATAGAACAAATAGATTTTCTTTTAATCGTAAAAAACAAGATTAAAAATAAAAAATTAAACTTTTGGAAAACCGACATAAGAGACGAAAAAAAATGAAAAGACAAAAGATATTCAACCTAAAAACATCGTTGGAATCAGAAAAATGCTTAGATTCCAAATATATATTACTTTTAAATCTCTGATTGCAAAATGAAGATTTTTTTAATTTCAAATTTTTCCACATTTTCCAACAAAGGACCTCTGAGGAAAGGCTTCGCCTGCCCAAGCTCGCAGGTACCTGACCAGAAAGTAGGTCGTTGGTCAGGTCAGCCAGGTACCCTCACTTGGTCAGGAGCGTGCCGACCACTGGTTTAATCTTTAATGGAGAGCCCATGCAGCTTTCGAAAAACTATCCTTTGAAACAGTCAGGCCTGAGATTGTAAAAAGTAAATACAAAGGCGGGTAGTCTCTAGGAGTCTAGCTCAACTTCTGTTACTAATTACAACATTTTAGTTGACACATCGACTTTTTGGTTTAAAATTCAACTATTCCTGTTAAAGATTCATCATTTTCGTTCAA
>CAKNYM010046416.1:3277-19517 GCA_932195095.1 Andricus curvator | reverse complement strand
TTTGATTGAAAATTTAACTATTTTCTTGAAAATTAATTTGTTCAACTAAAAAATTAACTGTATATTTAAGAATATATTGTAATATAATTTGTCAAAGCTTTGTAAATTAAACATAACTAAATTCATAGAAACTTGCCCCATTAGGGAATTACTTATCCATTAATAAAGCTACTTTCACAAATTAAAAAAACAGCTATGAATTTTACATATGAATAGTATTATTTTTACACATTTAGGTATTTACAAGTACAGGAAAAAATGATTATTCATAATAAATTCGCAAAATCGTATACATATTACGAATTGATTGTTTAAAAAAAATTGAATTACTTGAATGGCTCTGTACTATGAACAATTATACGTCGAAAAATCTCTAGATATTTAGAAAAAACCTTGCAATTGTCAGGGAGTTTCTGTCGAGGATTTGAGTAGACACCCTGATGCCAAAATATGAATTTTGAGCAAAAAGTAAATTTTCTACGAAATAGTTGATTTTTCAACCAGAAAGGATGAGTTTTTAATAAAACTGTTAAATTTTCAAATAATTAATCAAATTTATAACTAAAGAGATAATCCTCAGGAGGAAGTAACTGAAAAAAAAGAAATAGGAATATAATTACGAGGCAAATAAATTACAAACAATAATATCATATCAGGGTTCCCGCAAAACTTCATTTTCATTGTTCATTTGTTTTATTTGCGAACTTCAAAAAATTATGTATATGACTGAAAGACCCTCCCGCAATCGTAACGAATCGTAACAAAACCTCTCGGGGCCCCCCCCCCCCCCCCCCCAGCAGTTACGTAATTTAAGTACGTCCCTTAAAATAGAAAATTTCATGGTCTTTGAGCTACTGACATTCTAAAAGTGGAGATTTTATTTATATTATTTTTGTTACTTACGATAGCTACACAAAACTACCAGGTATCAAGATGATGCGGCAAATGGATCAAAAGGATGCAACGTTTTGATACCTATATTCATGATCAACTTGATTCAAATTTCGAGATCAATTATCTGTCATAAAATTTCAACTACTCAACACATTATAAATTACTTAAACCTCTTACCTGAATAATGATCAATTGTTGATGATCGTTTAAAATTAAATTTTTAATGAAATTTTGCAAAAATCATTTACTTAGCTCCGTTTATTTAAGTTTATGGTTATTGAGGTTGTGGCTGTTTGTTTACAAATGTCAGCAAATCTCGATCAAGGATTGATTATCGAATTGCAGAACTTGAATTTGGCAGAAAGAATGTTTTTCGAAAATCGACAACTGTCATTCTGGTTTGTATACTGATGCTAATAAGCCTTGAAGTTGCTCTCCTTTATTTTCATTGATCCTCTAAAGCGAATCATATTGATTTGAAATTTTAGATCAAAATAGCTGCAACAATTTGATACCCCAAGTTTTAGTGTGATAATAATTAATTGCAAGATATGACTATTCATGGACCTTATAATTGTCATATAATAAGACTGTACAGTTCGTTACAAATTATAATTGAGTCATTCAAGCTGTCTTCTTTTGAATATAGAATTGTAAAAAATTACATCAAAATACGTTACATATCAACTTGTATATATATGAGGTGTCCAAAATTGTCTTTTAAAAGTATATATCATTCGACACAGAATTTCACGAAACGTATGAATCAATAAAGTCTCAGGAAAGAATTTTTGGTAACTGGTTTGAAAATCTTAAAAACCAGTATCTCTTTTATGTAGAAAAGAATTTTGCAAAGCACCTTATCCTTTGAATTTGGGATTTAAACCTGCAGGTAATGAAAATCAGGTATATACTCCGAGCGAAAGGATAGGCGAGCTTCTGAATCCACTTTGAGGTCGCCTTGAAAGCTTGAGTAATTCTTGATTAACTTTCGTGTTGAATTATCTCTTTAAAATATACATAGGAAATTTTGTATTTTTATATTAAATATTTTCAAACAATCGTCTTATCTCTTACATCCTGATACACTGATGAATCTCTCTAGCGATATATATATTTAAATTGAACAAATTAAAAAAACAATATGAGAAAAATTCGAATCACATTTTAAAAGAAAACTTAAAACCTAGAAGGTTTTAAGTGTTTGAAAAGATTAAAAAATAATAAAAAATTTGAAAACATTTTAACAGTTTTTTGATAAAGTATAGATTTTTGAAGATTTAGAAAAAAATGTTATACATGTTTTAAGAATTTTGAGAGGTTTTAAGAGTACAAAAATTTTTTCTTAAGATTCTTGAGAAAATTTTAAACGATTATTTATTTAAAGAAATTATTTTAAAGAGAATATTTGTAAATGTTTCAAAACATTCAAAAAGATTTATAATATTGTCAAAAAAATTCTGAAGATTGTAAGTTAATTATTTTAATTTTTTGGCAAAGTATAGATTTTTGAAGATATATAAAAAAATTAGAAATGTTTTAAGAATTTTGAAAGGTTTTAAAAGAATAAAAATTTGTTCCTAAGATTCATGGGAAAATTCGAAGCGATTATTTATTTAAAGAAATTAGTTTAAATCGAATTCAAGCTGTCTTCTTTTGAATATAAATTG
Organism: Andricus curvator; assembly: GCA_932195095.1. Taxonomy (NCBI): domain Eukaryota; kingdom Metazoa; phylum Arthropoda; class Insecta; order Hymenoptera; family Cynipidae; genus Andricus; species Andricus curvator. The sequence goes on along the minus strand of CAKNYM010046416.1, from coordinate 16,953 downwards.
TAAAAAATTACATCAAAATACGTTACATATCAACTTGTATATATATGAGGTATCCAAAATTGTCTTTTAAAAGTATATATCATTCGACACAGAATTTCACGAAACGTATGAATCAATAAAGTCTCAGGAAAGAATTTTTGGTAACTGGTTTGAAAATCTTAAAAACCAGTATCTCTTTTATGTAGAAAAGAATTTTGCAAAGCACCTAATCCTTTGAATTTGGGATTTAAACCTGCAGGTAATGAAAATCAGGTATATACTCCGAGCGAAAGGATAGGCGAGCTTCTGAATCCGGCTGCACTCGAACTCAGTCCCGCGGTCAGAAAACCGCTCGAACTCAGTCCCGTGAAGACTGCCCGGAGCTGATCTGAGTCAACGTCAATCTCCCCCCACTCCTCTCTCACTCGGTTCACTTTATCAACTTTTCAGAAAGGGAGGGAAAGGGGCAACGTGTCCAGTACGTAATTGTAATTGCTTGTGAGTAGATATTAGTATTGTCAGGGAAAGAGGCAATGATATACTGGAAAATAGCAAGTTTATTTCAAAAATGTATTTCATTTGACAATAGGTATTTTCAATACATGACTCGAAGTGAAATAAATAGCTCCTTAAAGAAAATTAGGGGAATATATAGCTTACTGCAGGATTTGTTTCACTTTACATTTTATTTTTAATTTTTAGTGATATTGTTAGGTATGATTGACAATATATGTTCCCCAACTATTTTTAAACACGCCAGCATAATAATAAATTCTCTCCTCGTACGGTGGTACGAATGGGCCGCCAGTGGTGGGGGAAAGAAGGAACGGAGGAGACAGCGCCGCCGGACTGAATTCGGGACTGAGTTCGAGTACGGACGCTCTTCTCAATTCTGACCGCGGGACTGAGTTCGAGTGCACCGTCTGAATCCACTTTGAGGTCGCCTTGAAACCTTGAGTAATTCTTGATTAACTTTCGTGTTGAATTATCTCTTTAAAATATACATAGGAAATTTTGTATTTTTATATTAAATATTTTCAAACAATCGTCTTATCTCTTACATCCTGATACACTGATGAATCTCTCTAGCGATATATATATATTTAAATTGAACAAATTAAAAAAACAATATGAGAAAAATTCGAATCACATTTTAAAAGAAAACTTAAAACCTAGAAGGTTTTAAGTGTTTGAAAAGATTAAAAAATAATAAAAAATTTGAAAACATTTTAACAGTTTTTTGATAAAGTATAGATTTTTGAAGATTTAGAAAAAAATGTTATACATGTTTTAAGAATTTTGAGAGGTTTTAAGATTACAAAAATTTTTTCTTAAGATTCTTGGGAAAATTTTAAACGGTTATTTATTTAAAGAAATTATTCTAAAGAGAATATTTGCAAATGTTTCAAAACATTCAAAAAGATTTATAATATTGTCAAAAAAATTCTGAAGATCGTAAGTTAATTATTTTAATTTTTTGGCAAAGTATAGATTTTTGAAGATATATAAAAAAATTAGAAATGTTTTAAGAATTTTGAAAGGTTTTAAAAGAATAAAAATTTGTTCCTAAGATTCATGGGAAAATTCGAAGCGATTATTTATTTAAAGAAATTAGTTTAAAGAGAATATTTAAAAATATTTTAAAACATTCAAAAAGATTTGTAACATTACAAAAAGAATTCTGAAGATTGTAAGGTAATTATTTTAATCAACTAAATTAAAAAATATATATATAAGAAGAATCCGAATCATTTTAAAAGATATTTATCTAGAAGGTTATAAGTTTTTGTAAAGACTCAATAATATTTAAAAATTTGAAAACATTTGAACAATTTTTTGACAAAATATAGACCTTGGGAGATTTTAAGGCAATTTTTTTAATTTAGAAATTAAAAAAAAATGTTAGAAAAAATTAATATAATTTTAAAAGATATTTATGAATTTTAGAACTTTGGAGAGATTAAAAATATTTTAAAACTAGAAAAGATTTTCGAAACTTCATAAAATATTCTTGAGTTTCTTCTAAACTAGTAAAAGTTCTAAATATCTTTTAAATTAACTCCATGTTTTTCCTAATATTCATTAAAATCCTGTGAAATAATAAAATAAAAAATGTCTTAAAACTTTTCTAGATTTTTCTTCGACAGGTTTGAAAGTTTTAACTGTAATAATATGCAAATTATATTTTCGTAATTTTCGGCTCACACCTACTGAGCCATTCATTCTACTCATCGAGTTTTCTTACAATAATAAAAATAGACCATAAAAGAAGCAAATTCCCAACATTGATTAGGTACAACCAGGTATACGGACTATAGGCAAAAATATAGGAGGTTCATACTATATATATTCTAGAACAATACCTTGCTGGTTTTTCCCGCCTTTAAGTGAGGGGTTTGAACTTTAAAAGGCCTTAAATAAATATGGATGGCCATGGCGTGCCTTAAATATCTGGGTCATATATCTCTTAAACTTAACAAAATATTGCAGAACTGTTTGCAGTTTAATATTTAGGAATTTGAAGTCGTGTATGTTACATTCAAATATTTAGTACTTATTCAACTGTTTTCTTCTATTTTATTTGAATAATTGTATAATTTAATGCAGTATTTTATTTTATTTAAGTTATATTTTTTAACTATGTGATTCAAATTTTAAGATAAGAGAGCCACCATTCATTTAAATTGTACAATTAAAACAAATATTGTAACAAGCTATGAATAAAAAGTTTGTCACATTTTTAAATGTTCAAGCATTTTTTTAAATCAATCTTTTGTCTAGCAAACAATGCAAACAAGTATTATTAAAATTTTTTTCAAATGTACGTGTGATACCTTAAATTTTGTTTTGAAGTACTATAAATCAGTAAAAATATATATGTATATCAGCTGCAGATTGTATTCATTAATACAATCTGTAACTGATATACATATATTATCTTTACAGATTTTTAGTATTTTAAAACAAAATTCAAGGTATAATAATTAATAAGATAAACTACCGGTCAAAAGATTAAGTTCACCTCTTTTTTAATGATTGATTAAGTTCAGTAAATTTTAATTATGTCAGAGCTAAAATGTTTTCTTTCTAAAGAGTTGAATGCTCTCAAAATTCTTTATAAAATAAGCCCAGGATGCAGTCAATTTGTCTATTTTTTAAGTAGATATTGCAAAAATAGTCTAAATTTCTAATGTTGACTTAAATTTTAGGTAATATCCGAAATCATCAATATTTTGTAATGTTATTGGGTTCATTTTAAAGCTATTTTCCGCAGTATCGCAACAGCTCAATAATCACAAGAACTCAAACTTTTAACAAAATAGTTTAAAGAATTTCAATATTCTTCGTGATAAGAAAAATACTTTTGCAAATGTGTGAATCATATAACCGTGAAGGTTATAAAAAATTGTCCCTCAAAATATATATTTATTTCATTTTTGCTCATAACCTGTTGCGATACTGTGGAAAAGTGGCTTTAAAATGAGCCTAAGAACATTACAAACTGTTGATTATTTCGGATATTACATAAAGTTTAAGAAAACATTAGAGATTTACACTATTTTTGCAATATCTACTTAAAAAATGGACAAATTGGCTTTATTCTGAGTTCATTTCATACGGAATTTTGAGAGCATTCAACATTTTAAAGAGAAAAATTTTAGCGCTGTCATAACTAAATTAGGAGAACTTAATCAGTCATCAAAATCGAGGTGAACTAACTCCTAGCCGGTAGTGTGTTATAATTATAAGTAATAATTTATGATATGAATACCTATGTAACAATATCATATTTTGAATTTTTTGTTTTAAATATAGTTTTTATTGTATAACCTCTGGTATAACTGCTTACTAATAAGTGTGAATCATAAGAATAATGATAAAATAAACATTTAATATTCGAGTGGTAAATAAATATGCAGTTAGCAATTTATGTTCGTGGTAACTCCTGTAATTGTAACTCCGGTGGTAACGGATTTTTAAAATTCTCTAACTTCATCAATTACCGACGCGCAACGTCTAAGAAATGCCGAAATCTGCAAAGTAACTCTCGGGATTAGCTCTACCGGCCAAGGGGGCGCTTTTAGCAGCCCCATTTTGACGGAGTCTCTTATTCCATTCCATGAGCAATCTCCCACCTCATCTCTGATATTATACACCTAGATGCGGCAAGTGACGGAGGAGTGGGGATAGAATTATTAGTAGGGTAGGATAAATGTAGACGGCGCTCTCGGCGAAAATCCTAACCCTCCCCGCTGTGCCTCTCTACCCGCTGAAGTATCTATCCCCTCTTAACAGTCTTCGTGAGTAAAATCGGCGACAGAGGCGCTGTCGCCGAAATGAATTTCAGTAGATAATAGAGTTTTCTGAAAATATTCATGATCACTAAAGCAATTTGAAGTCTGTCTTACCCGGCGATCGAGGTCAATAACAATAAATAAACAGATGAATATTTATCATTGTTTAATGAAAATAAATTCCGTTCAGATTCAACTGTAAATAATTATATATATATATATATATATATTAGAATTTCCGTTTTATGGTTTTTCTGTAATATGATCCGTTTACCTTTTAATAATAATTATATAAAAGACAGAACGATTTGCATAATATATTGTTCAGAATTGCAGTGTAATTAACAAATTATAATTTCGGCGTGAATTTTGCTATTTTGAATAACGTAACGCGTAAACCAAAACCGAGTGAATGTATTGTTACGTTTATAACAGAATACGCCAGAATAGAAACAAGAAAAGATAACGTAATTTTTTTTATTCACTTCGACCTCATTCAAAATTGTTTAACTTCAAACGATTTACATATCTGAAATTTTACATTCATTGACAATGAAATTGTCCTTCCATTTTCAGCACTTGAAGTTGATATGATTTGATTGGGGAAGTTTACATTTAAAAAAATTGCATCTATTGAGCCTTTATATTTAAAATGAAATAACTGCAGAATTGTGAAATAGTTCGACTTTCGATACTGTTGCATTTTTAATTTTAAGCTCTTCAAATTGTGAAGTTGCACATTTTTTATTATTTTATTTTTACGCATACTATGTCTAATTTTTAAGACCCTAAAATTATACTATTTCAACTAAGAATGCTTTCATTTTGAAACGGGTTGTATTTAAAAGTGTTAAATTGTGAACAGTTTGATTTATATGATTGAAATTTTTTTAAACATTTTATGAGTGACATTGAAAATGATAAGATTACAATACAAATACAAAACAAGTTTCTTATTTGGTTGAAAATAATTTAATTTTGAAGGTATAATTGCATCATAGTTTATTATTTGGAGTCAAACGCCAGTAGGGCCAGAATTGTTCAATTTTTCAGGCTACCCTACCAATTTGACGCAATAAATAAGTATGTACACTAGTTATTTCAAGTTCAAAAATAAGCATTGTTGAAAATGATTCTTAAATTTGAGGAAAATAATCCTATTATTAGGCGAACTTTAGAAAACAATATTTCAGGTTATTATTTTATCACTTAATTTTATTCTTTGAAGGATTCTCTACGAATCACTTTGGTACGTTTTTATTTACAAAATTTTATTCAGGAATTACACAATTGTTAATTTTTTTAAATATATTTATCTTAAATATATTTTTTTAAATAAAAATAGAATAATCCGCACAACCTTAGGATTAAATAAGAATCGCGCAACTTTTACCTGAATAGAAAGCAGAAACATGTAAGCCTCTAAATAACTGAATAATTTTAAACTTAAATATTTTTTTGAAAGTTCGCCCTCCGCAATCTTCCAAAGTTAGTTACAATTAACAATGGAAATGTTTTCCTCGAGTTTAAAAATCATTTTTCAAAATGCTCATTTTTGAACTTGAGATAACTACTAACTAGTGTACATCCTGAAATAGTAAGGTAGTTAGACTTTGAACAATATGAACATGTATCAGTAAATGTTTAGTTTTTAATATTTTATTTATATATTTTAAACATTTCAATTTTTGAAGTGTACAATTTTTAATGACGTGGCTGCGTCTGCAGAAATGTCGGTACGAATAACTGGATTTTTTTTGGTATGAATTTGAGGACTTCGAATTTTTAAAGCTTCATTTTCAATCTGCCACATTTTAGTTGCCCCAAATTTAAACTTTTTGAGTTGAAAAAATGTTGAACCTCTGTTTGAAAGCCTGACACCAAAAATTTTGTATTCTCTCTGTCAATACAAAATTCATTGATATGTTTAGTTTTGCAATGGTTATTACTCTTTTAATTTTCTGTCTGTATCGTTGAGAGGGTGTACAATTTCAATCCTTTACGTCATTTTTACAATGGTTTATTAAATATATTTGACCAGTTAATAGCTAACTGTATATTTAATTATAAAGATCAGAGAACCAATTTTTGTAACAATTTTAATTCAACTTAAATTATACATTTTAAACTAATATAACAGAGAATTCAATTCGCATTTCATATTGACTTATTATACCTTATTATATACCTTATTATGGAAGATAAAACAATTCGCATTTCATATTGACTTATTATACCTTATTATGTACCTTATTATGCAAGATAAAAATTTTCTTTTGAAATTATAAAAATTCAAAGAATTATAGGTAGATATGACGGTTTAAAAAAATATAAAATATTTCAGAAAAAATAACAAAATCAACGGGATCTAATTTCTAACAGGAGTAACAGAAGTGCCCCGCCCTCTCGCTCGAAATATATACCTGCTTTTCTTTACCTCTCCAGGTTAAATCTTTAAATTTAAAGGATGGGGTACTCGGGAAATTTACTTTGGCTAACAAAAGATATTGAGTAAAAATTTCAAGGACACTTTCCTACATTAAGTTTTTGGTTTCTTGTTTGAATTTTAGAATTTAGATCTTTCAGACCAGCCAGAGATATAACTGATCTTTGAGATTTTCAAAAAAAGGCACCAAAAATACTTTTTTGAGACTTTATTGATTTATACGTTTCGTGAAATTCTGCGTCGAATGATATATACTTTGAAGACACCATTTTTTGACACCTCATATATATAGGGGCCGTTCAAAAAATACTGAACGCTTTTTCCTGACCGTTTTGCCCCCCCCCCCTTATCACTTTTCCTATATTGAGTGCTTATTAAATCACCGAGTGATTAAGAATGTACATTGTCATTAAATAATAAAATCCCCAAAATTAACTATTTTCGGAAGTTCTTTAAGACGATATTGCGAAAAAAATCAAAATATTTCGATTTATTCTTAAGTAATAAATAAATATATATCATATGTACATATAGAGAAAATTGTATTGTCATATTTTTTCTGATTAATGCCAATTTTTGAACTTACAGAAAAAAGTCATAAAAATGAAAACTCGAAAATGATTTATAAAATTATGAAACTGAATTAGTGATTTAGGGAGATAATTAGATATACTTGATGAAATACTCTAATAATAAAGACTATAATTATTTATAATATTTCTAACTTCAAGACTTTTAAAATCAAAACATCAAAAATTGAACAATTTTAAACACAACCGACTTGAAATCGTCGTATTGTCTAAGTCAAATCACTTTAATTTCAAAGCTTTTAAAATTAGACAGTATAATTCCACAATAAAAATTTTCTCTGTGAATCTAAGTTCTAATAAAAAGTTACGAATAAAATAGTGCTACATTGTTTTTGTTTGAGGAATCCAGGACAATAAATAGCAATATTATAATATCAAATGTCAATTTCACGTCATTAGCAATCAATAAAGAAATAAATATTAATCAAATTGAAACAAAATTGCATTTAATTTTAACTGTAAATATTTATGAAAATATGAGAAAAAAATTTGTCTAGAATTAAAGAAACCGTTTCCTTAACATAATTTCTTTATTCAACCAAAAGAAACTTCCAAATGAAGAAAATCATCTCAAATTAAAAAAAATATATTTATTCAAACAAAAAACCATTTCTTTGAACTAAAGAAATGTCTTTGAATCAAATAAGGTCGTGGCTACGGGTACCGAAATTTCGGTACAAATAGGCGATTTTTTCGGTACAAATAGAGCTGGAAAATGGGCTATTTGTACCGAAATTTCGGTACAATTGACCAAATTTTTTCGGCACTTGTAGACACTTGCATCAATTAAACTTTTCTTCGGCTGGAGAGCCAATGAATATATTTCTTTAATTCAAGGAAATTTTCTTTGAATTGAAGAATATTTTTTCCAATTGTTCATAGTGAAATTTTTGTTTTTAAACTGTTTAATGTTGAAAAGTAATCTTTGACAGCATAGACATTTTTTAACATTATTCACGAAAATTATAAGATGTAAAGTTAGATTTATGCATATTTCATAGCCATCCCACATGTAGGCTATTATTATTAAATTACAGAACATCGGAATATACCTACAATGAAGTATATATAACTATTGGCGAATTACAGGTGGGCTATAGTTCTTGGTTAAGATAAGAAGTGTCAAAAAAGCTGAAATATAAAAAAGCTCTATTTTCCAAGTTTTTGAAGGAATTTCAACTTTTAAAAATTCCTACAAATTTTCTTAACAACGCGAGATAGGAAAGGAAGTCTGAAGAAAGGACTGTTGATTTTTATTGAAGGTAGTTCAGAAAATAAAATTAAATTGCTTTGAGCAATTTAATCTTTAACTATGCTCAATTACGTAGAAAATTCAGAGTATGCAAATGCAAAGAACTGCGATCTATAGAATATATGTTTTTGCTAAAATTTCATTTGGGCATTCCCAGTGCAAAGAATAAATATCCGAGCGCGAAGCGCGAGGTAATTCAGTCTCGAGCGCGAAGCCCGAGATTCGATAGATGCGCGCCCTAGGCGCGCTCAAACTTGTGAGCGAAGTGAGCCGCGCGCTAAGCGCGTAATGAGAATGTGCCCGCCCAGCGGGCCGACTTTTTTTGTTTGAAAAATTACTCTATTTCCCCTGTTTCGATATTACTTTGGGCTGTGAAATGTGTAATTCTTTTGAAACTTTATATAACAAAGCGATTAGTATTAAATAATAATTATTAAAAATGATTAAAAGTTATTTAAGAAAAATGTAATTTTTTACCTGGAAAACCGGAAAATGACCTGGAAGTTTTTTTAAGTTTCAGTGGCTACTCTGTAATAATAATGCGTGATAAAAACGAATAGAGGTATACGAAAATTTTTTACATTCTCATCGGAGAAAGTATTAGATTTGTGTAAAATTTGACCCTCTCCGTTTTTGTCAAATGTCCATGTTTTGAGACATTCTGAACCCAAAAAACAGGTTTTCGCGAATATGTCTGTATGCGTGTGTATGTATGTATGTGTGGATGTGTGTATGTATGTATGCATGTGTGTATGCAAGGATGTATGTATGTTAGTGTGTGTGTGTGTATGTATGTAGATTTTTATTTTGTTAGCAAGATAACTTTCGAAAGAATTGACAAATTGGATTGGGCTTTGGTATACTCTTCAAGTGTCCTAAAGTGAAGGTCAAGTCCGTTAGCCAGCTATTTTGGATGAAAATTCAAAAAGTGAGCGTTTTTTCAAAATTTTTGAGACCACTTTTTTCAAATTTAAAAATTCTATGTCGGGATATTCGTAGTACTCACAAAGACAAACGATTTATCCCAGTAGCTTTTTTTGATAAAACAAAAATTACTGGAGTTATAGCATTTACAAAATTCCAAAAAACAAACGAAAATGAACATTTTAAGCCAAACAACGCACGATATGAAAAAAATTCAAGAAAAGAAAAATGTTTTTTTTTTTAACATCCTACTATATTGTTATAAGACTTTTTTCAATTTTCTTGAAAAATCGAAAATTCAAATTTTTATCGCACAAAAAAATTATGAAAAATCAAAAATTGCAGTTTGCGGTCAAAATATACAAGATACGAAAAAAGATGAAAAGACAAAATCGTGCATTCAAAAAAGATCTACAAATTTGTTATGAATCACTTTTTGATGGGACGCGTAGATTTTGTTTCATTTGTAAAAAACTGATTTAAGAATAAAATAAATTTGGACAAACGACAGAAACCACGAAAAAAATTAATAGATAAAGGTTGTTCACTCAGAAAGGAGCTACAAATTTGTTATAAACTTTTGTTATAAAAGTACATTTAAAATAAAAAAATTAACTTTTTGGAAAAACGATACACGATACAATAATATTTTATCTAACAAAGTTTTTCGCCTAAATTATACATTTACAAATTTTCTTAGAACCACTTTACGCTAGGATGCATATTTTTGGTTCAAATCGTAAAAAATAACATTGAACATAAACAAATTACAATTTATGGAAAAACGACACAAGTTGCAATAAAATGCATAATAACAGAATTGTTTTTTTTTTTTTGTAGGATGCGCACTTTTTTCAAGTATAAAAACAAGACAAGGAAAATACGTCTGTTTGCAATATCAATCCATACTATGAATTGTAATAATATACATTTATTGAAATGATATAAAATTTTAACGGTACACGGAAAAAATTTATCCGTGAAGAAGTCACGAACTTGTAGCTAGGTCTCGGATACGAGATAAAAAAATGAAACATTAAATCCTTATTTCTATGAGAAATATATGCATAAATTTCGAAGTTTCTTACGAACAGTTCGAATCTGCTACGAACAGTTCCTGAAAATTTCAGACTGAAATAAAAAGAGGAAAAATTTTATTTGTGCGATTTAATTTTATATTAATTTATAAATTCGCAACTCAGAAGATTCGAACCTCAAACACTGCTGACTCACCAGTTTCTAAACATAAACCAGGAGTGCGTAAACACGCGCAGCCATCGAGGCCAAACAAAATAGGTATTATAAAACTTCTAGCCACTCATTCGACGAGCTCGAGGCACACATACGAGCGCACACACGCACCGCGCGTGTGTGCGTGGCCCACGTACAGGGCGACTTAGTTTGGAGTTCCCAGATTTGTCGGGCAAGCTCATGAGTGCTCTGAGAATCTTTTCCCAATCACTCGTAATATTTTTGTAATTATTCACGTAAAAAAAAGTGATGAACCGTTTTAGAATTTTCACATCGAGTTCCTCAATCTTTCTCAAAGTTCGCAGGTTATTTACGAAAATACATAAATATCTGCTGAATTTTTCTCATATCCGAGACCTAGCTACTAGTTCGTGACTTTTTTACGGATAAATTTTTTCCGTGTAGCTGAGAATGAAATATAATGCAAAATAAGAAACAAATATTAAAGTAATCATGGTAAATAAAATTTGTACTTTATTTTGCAATATCTGAATAAGCAATCAAAGGCCGAGGTACATAAATAAATGTAATATATATTTGATATAATAGTGTTGAAAATAATGTAGAAAATTTCGCATTTTGGACTAAATCGAGTGCGAAGCACGAGGTACGTGATGAGAATGTATTCGTTAAAGCCGAAGAAGCTTTAACAAAAGAGAATTCACAATCACCAAATTACAGTTGTCGATACTTTGACTTTTAATTTTAAAAGGTCTGTGCACAAATGTGGGGGAAATACAAGGACCGAGCGCGTAGCGCGAGGTAAATACAGTATCAAACGCGAAGCGCGAGAACCATAGTCGCGCACCCTAGGCGCGCTCAAACTTGCGAGCCGCGCGCGCAGCGGGCGATGTGAATGTGCCCGCGTGGCGGGCAGATTTTTTGGATAAGTATAGCTTTTGGATAAGTATATACTTTAATTTCCTTGCACTAATTTTGAAGATGAATGTCCTCAATGTTTTATAAAATGACGAGAATTAGTAAGGAGCCGTACTTAAATTACGTAACGGATTATAGGCCCTCTCCAAGACCCCCCCCCCAAACCCTATAACAGGCCGTAACAAAATATTTCTACCCTCCCCCCTCCTCTTACTGTAATTAATTTATGGTTTCGAGAAATAATAAGATATGGGACGAAACTAATGGAAACTTTTTATATTTAAGATAATATATGCTTTGCAAAATTCCCTGATTTTTCATTGACCAATTTCTAATTTCCCCTGACGATTAATATTAAAATGAATATTAAAATAAATATTAAAATAGGGTATTTGATATACGGAATAAAACAATACTTAAAATACAAAATTAAAATTTTCAAATTTATTTATTTATTGTACAAAAATGAAATTTCCACTATAAAAGATTACTTTAAAAAAGAAGTTGAGTTTTCAACAAAACAATTGAATTCTCCACATAAAAAGATGACTTCGGAACAACAAAGTGTAATAGTTAATATTTCAACCTAAAAAATGAAAATTCATCCAAAAAAATGAATTTTAACACCAAACAGACGACATTTCACAAAATATCTATATTTTGTGAAATTGTCGAACCTTCAAGCCAAAAGACGAATTTTCTGTACAAAAATGGAATTTTCAACCAAAAAATATTAATTTTCAGAAAAAAATTATTAATTATATAATAGTTAAATTTTTAACCAATAAGATGAATTTTCAACTAAAAATATTAATTTTCAACAAAAAAGTTATTTCTTAACAAAGTTATTATTTCTTAACAAAGTTAAGCAAAGAAGATTAATTTTCAACCAAACAGTTGCATTTTTATCCAAGAAAGATGCAATTACTACTAAAATAGATAAATTGTTTAATTAAAGAGGCAAATTTACAAAAAAATAGTTGAATTTTCATCCAAAAAAGAATTCAGGTAAATTTTCAACACTAAGATGTGAATTTTGAACAAAAAGTATATTTTCTATGAAAATATTTGAATTTTTAACCCTCAAAGACGAATTTGGAACAAAACAGTTGTATTTTCAACCAAAAAGAATGATATTTTAAATAAATTGTTGAATTTTCAAACAAATAATAAAATGTATAACTCAAAAGATAATCTTCAAGAGGAAGCAACTGCAAAAAAAGCAATATAAATACGAGGCAAATAAATTACTAATAAGAATAATATATAAGTTAATATTCAACTGCCAGGATGTTAAACTTGTGAAAATTTTAACCTAGAATCTTTTATAAACAGAATAAAAATAATTCATATTTATTCTTCTTGATAGTTATGTAAAGTTATAGAAATCCACTGACTTTTACAAGACATTTTTTTGTTAATTCCCTGACTTTTCCCTGACCAATAAAATTCCCTGACGTACAGTTAAATTCATATTAAATTTATGTACACTTACTGCGAGTTATTTGTTTCATTTGCGAATTTCCAAAAATTACGTACATGAATGAACCCCCCCCCCCCTTCCGTAACGAATCGTAACAAAATATCTCGACCCCTCCCTCCCCCTTGAGCTGTTACGTAATTTAAATAAGGTCCCTAATAAGCAAACATTATTCGAATAAAAAGTGTTAGCACAAATATTTCCGATTAGCCCAGATACTTCGATTTAATTATAATATATTTGATATAAAGTTAAAAATATTTACTATTAAATAGTTTCGTTTAGGCCACACGTCTTTACCTTAAAAATTTAAAACTTTTTCATAACGAAAACTAATGGTACCAACTTAAAATTTGGTATGATGAACATTTTTACAATTAACTGATTGAACATTTCTAAATTTTTTAAATTAAAAAAATTAAAATTTCCCTCAAAGATTTTTACGCCCATATATCTAAGGATGACTGTTTAAAGTTTAAAGGACCCCAGCATCCAAGGCATTGTATAATAACTACTTCTCTTTACCTGTTGTAGTATACAGTGCGGAAGACCAATATTTTCTCGATATTTACGTGAGAAA
>CAKNYM010046415.1:58829-70090 GCA_932195095.1 Andricus curvator | reverse complement strand
CACACTACTATTCTCCAACCGAGCAAGTCACGCCTACCCCGAAAGGGAAATGGCTTAATGGTATAATAATAAAAAAAAAATAGAGAAAATAGGTAAGTAAACGGGGAAGATCGCTGAGCGAATTGCACCAAGGGAACAATATTTCACACGACGACGTGAAATCAATATCCCTATTGTTAGTCAATTTCTTTGAATAAACCTAAATGCTTACAGTTCTGTTTCATACAATCGTGGAGAAAATATTCGTTATATTTCTAACAATCACCCCCTTTTGCCTTATTTGGTACTTTAAAAACAATAAAATATATTTTGTTGAGTTGCCCAAGAACCGAACTTTAAGTTAACTTGCTTAACAGAATTGCATAAAAAGCCTTCAAACGAGAAAATTATATTTCAAAAAATCAGTACGATCAATAACAAATGAAAAAAACAGGGAGAAAAAAGAAAAATTCAACCGAACGAACCAATCTCGCACTTGTTTCCTTATTCTTTCCTTGTCTTTTTTATTCTACTAGGAACCCCCGTGTGGAGAAATTTCGTGGGGCTGTACTGTTTCTGTCTAGTCCGCCTACAGTCGACACTGGCGTGCCACAGGCTGACTGTCCAGTGGCTAGACTGGGATGTAACTCTCGGATCGACTAGTTTCTAGACAGATCGTCTATTTTGATAAAAAAATAATTAATAATTAAATAATCGAATTATTTTTTATCACATGAAAGTCTAATATATAGAATTATAGATTTTGCAGTTAATTAAAATTATGAAAAAAAGTGTTTGTAAAGAAAAAATGAAAAAATGAGTTTCCACAAATCTCGTACATACGCCGGGGTCGAACTTTTGATGTACACCAGAGTCTCGATAGATGAACAATCTCGGGGGTTGCCTGAAAATAGCCATGTTCATATAGCGTGTACAGCGAAACGTAAACAGTCAGGGCCGCCTGAACCGTTTCCATAATATTGCGCAATCTATTTGACTGAGTAGTATGCATGCTGCGTAGTAGCATGTGTCCCTTCAGAGGCGGAGTCGCAACCGTCTTTCGCCCTGCTCCCTGAGAAACTGCGTGGACCAGCAATTCTAGGAATTCATATAAAGCGTATGATCGCGCGTTCAAATAGTGAGACTCTGGTGTAACTTCATATTATGTTGCTGTAACTTTGTCTCGTCGCACAGTGAAAGTTGCAAAATTGCTCTTCCAACCTTCAAATTTTACACCAAAATTGCGAAAAAATTCTCCATCAAAACTTGTTGTACAACGAAGTCAATAACTGAAAAATCGATCCATTTAATCATCAATTATGCACCTGAATAGTCTGATTCATGCAATACTTCTAACCTATATCCCCATAGTTCGATTAACATAACCTCAAAAGCTAAAAAGTGTGTATTAATGCAAAATTTCATAAGTAAATTTCAGTCAAAGTCTTTTTCACTTTCGTTCGATAACTTTCACAAACGGTAGATTTTCCAAAAGATATAATCATTTTTTATTCTACTGTATATTAAATCGATTTTGAAAATTCCCCCCCCCCCCCGAAAAAACGTAATCAGTAGCCTGATAAACTCAAAGTTCTAGATTTTACTCAAATTTACTCAAAAAAAATATATGGGTATGAAATTTTGCATTAATACACACTTTTTAGCTTTTGAGGTTATGTTAATCGAACTATGGGGATATAGGTTAGAAGTATTGCATGAATCAGACTATTCAGGTACATAATTGATGATTAAATGGATCGATTTTTCAGTTATTGACTTCGTTGTACACAGAAAAAACTAGGGTTTCCATTAGAACCCATTTTTGGTTCCAAAGGGCTGCAACAAAAATGAACCCCACTTGCTGAAAAGGAACCCAAAACGATAAATGAGCTCTAATTGATACCTAAGTTGGTGTTCTAAAGGATCCCAATTGTAATTGAGCCTATTTATAAGGAAACTTTTTTTCGCTTTGCCCACTTCGACATTTTGATTAATTATTATCATAATTTTTACCTTAAAGCACACATGTAATCGAACTTTGATAGACATAACTTAATGAAGATAATTAAAGTACAAAAGATTACCGCAATTTAAATACATACAATAACTTGATAAATATAATTTGCAGGTTATGTAGCAAAGTTGTCAACATAAAGGCATATTCATATGCAAGAAACTGTTCGTCTCAAGTCATCGGTCGATAACTGTAAATTGATCCCTAACTTACCAGCCCTACTTTGCAAGCGGTTGGTTTGTGAATGCGCCTCCATGTTGTTCTTTAAAAGTGCGCTCTGCAGGAACCCTTTTGGCTCCCTACAGGTATCTATTGGAGCTCAAGTTCTAAAGGATACCAATGTTTATTTGAGCCGCAACTTTAGTGAACCCCCAGTTTTTTCTGTGTACAACAAGTTTTGATGCAGAATTTTTTCGCAATTTTGGTGTAAAATTTGGCAGTTAGAAGAGCAATTTTGCAATATTCTGGCAGTGGTACGCTAAAGTAGAACCCTTTCCGAGTATTTTGCACTTTGGTTTGTCTCATTTGGTTGCGAAATGCGTTGTAGACGGATTTTTGAACCCGATAACCCATTGTCCTCCCACTGTGCGTCGTCTTAACACACTCAGCCATCTAAAAGTTAAATATTTCTTTCATTTTTGTCAAATATGAATTCCAATTCATTACATAGTAATATTTATTCCAATAAAACATGAACAATTTTTAAACATAAAAGTGCCTAATGTGTGAATAAATCATTGAAAATAATAAAGTTTGTATGATTATACTTGTGATTAGGCTACGAAATAATTATTCTTTATTATAATTATATCATTGAGCCATTTCCCTTTCAGGGTAAGCCTGACACACTCGGTGAGGAAGGGAGTAATGTGGGGAGGGCTATAGATTTTAAGATTGATCTAGAATCCCCGTGTTACTTATTTAAATAACACGTTCGTTCCGCAATACTGCTCTGACCCAGGTTGCTGATCAATCTTTCTAACAATCAGCCCAATTGAAGAGCCTCACAATGCCATCCTGTAAAGCTCCCCACTCGGGCCCATTAGTATCCAAGATATTTTGTTTCAGGCGTCATTGACTCCACTGCACGCTTATAAACTATTTGTCGCCACAATTTTGTGCCTTGGAATACCTCTCTGGCTTCCTTTCACGTCTGTGCATTTTTTCATGCAAGCTCTTGTGTTTCTATAGCTTCTTATGTCTCTTCGAATTATGGTTTCATTTACGCATTCTAACCATTCTTTCCGCGGTCTGCCTCTGGACACACAGCCATTTACTTATTACCTTGATATACTTCTTTCGTCAGTCATTCATCTTTCATTCTCTCAACATGCCCAAACCATTTTACAGAATTTCTTTCACATATGTCAATTAGTGTCTCTTATGCAGCACATTCTTTGAGGATTATCTCATTAATAATTTTTTCCATCAGTATTTTTCCGGATATAATACGCAGGAACTTAATGTTGATCGCGTTAATTTTACTTTTATACTTTTCTTGATACATAGGTCCATGGTGGACTGGCCAGTTTAAATCGCTAGCTTTTAATCAAACATATAATGTAAATATTGATAATGTTTACATAATGGCTCTGGTATTTAAAGTTATACAAAAATGGCGAAGTTTATTATGCTTTTTTTTCGTTTATTACAACTTTTCACCGAAAAAACGATATTCTAATATTAAGAGTGTCATATTCTTACAGGCATATTCTTATTAATATTCTTAATGAAGTAAGCGAAATCCTTACTTTATGAGTATCTTTTAACCAAAGGGGAAAAATATTCTTAAAATGAGAATATGAGTGGAGAAAGAAGAAATGCGCGAAGGAAAATGCGCCTTGCTCTGTTCAGTCAGTTCTTTCAATGTTTTGTGCGTATTAGTTTTGTGCGGTTAGTTTTTCGAATTCATAATAATTAACAAGCTCGAAGAAATGCAACTCATTCCAAGGATAAATCGCTTGCCTACATCCATCTTCTTCTCTTTACAGAAAATGTTAGAGTGAGAAAGGTCTGATGTCACATTGAGGTTGAATACCGGCGTTCCACAACGCGACATAACCTCTCTACATTATTTATTCGTTGACATGTGACATCAAACTTTTCTCACTATAACGTTCTCTGCGAAGAGAAAGAGATAGAGCTAGAGATGTGCACATACGATTTATCCTCGGAATTGGTTGCATTTCTTCGAGCTCGTCACTTATTATCTAATTACTGCGACAGATTTCGGATGAAAAATGGAAGAAGTGAAAACGTGGCTAGAAGACCACCAACTTGGCGATCTCGTCCACTTATTTGAATGTAAGTATAAGAATGATTTCTTTTAAAGTTATTTTGTGCCTTGTTTTTTGTATTTAATCTCTTCTCCTGTGATGTAGTCCTAAAAGAAAAAGTGGCCTGGCGGCACTTTTCATAAACTCCATTAGCGTGTGTGAGGGGGGGGGGCGAAAAACTAATGTTGGTAACGAGGGGAAGGGTTATAAGTGGAAATAACTTCACGAACTTAGATTTCATTTAGAAATTAAACACAATAAGAAAATCCAACTATATTTTTGGGCAAAAGTTCATTTTTTTAATTAAAAAGGCCACTATTTTATATTCTTGTTTCGGAATTCATCTCCTTTGGTTAAATATTCTATTATTTGCTTAAAAATTTAATTATTTTGTTGAAAATGCAACTACGTTGTTAAAAAAGTCATATTTTTATCAAAAATTCGACTACTTTGTTAACAATTTATTATTTTAGTTAAAGGTCCCTTATGAAAACGAAGTATTGAATCAAATACTTACCAATACTTCTTTTCCATAAGGTTTTCATCTCATTGGTTGAGAATTTAACTATTTTCATGAAAATTCTTTCCATGTTTGGTTGAAAATAAACTTTTTTTAACTGACAATTAAACTATTCCATTTTTGGTTAAAAATTTATCTTTTTTAGTTGAGAGTTCAACTTTTTGGTTGAAAATTCATGTATTTCGTTGTAAATTCGTCTTTCTTGCTAGAAATTTAATCTTGGTTGAAAATGTATCCTTTTTGGTTAAAAATGCAATTGTTTGGTTAAAATATTAACTGATACATGCTTCGTTGAGAATTCATCTGTTTTGGTTGAAACGAGGGTTGAAAAGTTCATTATTTGACTTAAACTCGAACTGTTTTGTCAAAAAAAAAATTTTTATATTTGAAAAGTCAACTATTTGCTTTTAAATGAACTTTTATGTTCAAAATTCTACTGTTTTGTAGACAATTCATCTTTTTAGCTTAAAAATTCAACAGTTTGGTAGATAGTTGAACTATTTGGTTGAAAATTAAACTTTTTGGTTAAAAAATCATATTTTTAAGTTGAAAGTGTAAATTTTTGTAAATATTTCGTCCTTTTGACGTTGAAATTAAAAAAAAAAACTTCGGAAATTCATGTGTTTTGTTGAAAAGTCGTTTTTTTGGTTAGAAAATTAATCTTGTTTGTTAAAAATTCAATTTTTTGGTTAGAAATGCAACTACTTGATAGAAAATTTATATATATATATATATATATATATATATATATATATATATATATATATTGTTAAAAAGTAATCTTTTTGGGTACAAAATTATTCATGTGTGTTGAACGCTCAACTTTTTGGTTTAGAATTCTACTATCTTCTTAAAAATTCATCTCTCTTGATTGAAAATTATCTTTTTTGTTAAAAATTTATGTTTTCCGATTTCAAGTTCACTGTTTACTAAATCTTTGTTTGCTGAAAATTTAACTATTTTTTTAGAAATTGAACTAATTTGTAAAAAATCTAATTATTTTTCGAAAATTTAACTATTTCGTTAAAGTCATCATTCTTGTTCAAAAATTCATCGTTCATGGTAGAAAAGGTATCCTTCTTGGTTGAAAATTTATTTTTCTTGGTTGAAAAGTAACTTTTTTGTTGAAAACTGAACTGTTTTTGAAAAAATTCGTCTTTTTGGCTTGAAAATTTTACTATTTGGTTGAATCTTTAACTATTTTTGAGAAAACGGTTGAAAATTCAACTATTTTGTTGAAAATGCAATATATGTTTCGGCTTGAAATTTTAGGAACTTAAAGTGTTTGTTATTGAATTCAATATGTTATCTATATTAATTTTATTTAAAAGACTTTACAAACGTAAAATCCGTCTTTAGCCAACGGCTGCGTTGCTCTTTTTACAAAAATTGTCAACCCAGTGGGCACACGATAATTAACACGTTCTGAAAACGTTTCAGAAACGGTTTTTGTCACATGTCCTAAAAACGTTCGTAAAACGTGTAAAATCGTGTGCCCACTGGAAAGGTACTTTGCTAAGGGCGATTAATGGCGTACCGACTATAATTTTTTTTGCATCATGTGCATGTTTTCTCTGTAGGTCATAAAATAAATACAATGAGAAGAGTTAGATTCTTAATGTGAGAGGGCCTCCATTGTACATTAAGAATATATTGACGCCTATTTAAGTTGCAACTATTCTTAAACTTAGTGGGAAATTCTTAAAATTAGACCAGAATATATATTCTTGAAGTAAGAGGGCCTCCATCGTACATTAAGAATATATTCTTGGCGCCTATTTAAGTTGCAAATATTCTCAAACTTAGTGGGAAATTATTGAAATTAGAATATCGTTTTTTCGGTGTTTGGTGCAATTTCAGAGACAAAGATGTACAAAGATTTCAAAAAAAGTATTGAAGATAAACACATATAACCAGAGACGAATATAGTACATTTCGTGACTAGTGTGGACCGAGGTGTGGACTGACGGCCTTTTTGAAACGAGTTACAAAATCATGGCGCGAGTTAAAAAAAACCGTCAGTTCACAGGAGTCACGAACGATACTTTTCAGAACAAAATCATAAATAGCGTGATTTCATTGTCTCCATGGAAAAATGCAAAATCACGTTTTGAGTCGGTGAAGGTACGCACGAGCTCTACCGCATTTTTGTTCTAACGAGAGTGAATGAGACAACAAAAAATAATGTGTAAGGCGATAGGAACACGCTACACTCTTCGTTAGAAACATCCACTCACCAATCCGCTATGAATTTCTCTTTCAATCTTTGTCAACCACGATCTCTCTCTAGCGTTACGAAAATACGGAGACACGCACAAATCGAGCTCTTTTTTGAACTCTACGTCACGCCGTGCTCACTGAACTCTATTTTGTAACTCATCCAACGCACCGCCAGACACCGCTCAAAATGCGTACTTTTGCGTTTGTCTATGTAGGCATGAAAATACGCCATTTTTATGATTGCGTTCTGAAAAATTAATTATGCAATTCATGAAGATTATAAAAAAATTTGCAACATGGTGTTTCTGAGAGAAATAATGTAAATTAAAATTTGGGATACACAGAAAAAAGCTGAACTCACTTTGAGTGAAATATTGACCCTTAATTGAGACGCAGCATTTTTTAGCGAAAAGGACTTAAATTGAGTTGTTAAACAAAGTCATTATTTTAAAAATTAAAAAAATTTGAGATTTAATTTAGTAAAATAAAATTTTATTTATATTTGTAATTTTCATAATTCATACAATTAACTCTGAATAACTTTGAATTTCTCAAATAAAGATACATGCTGTAATTAATTTTTAATACATTTTTATTTGTATTTTCATAAATTGCTTAATTAATTTGTTCGTCTCTGGTCGACTGCAATTGAACCAGACACTTGTAAGCAACGAAAAAACCAACCATGTCAATCGCCGCCATCTTTACATAACTTTAAATAGTTTAAATACCCGAGCCATAAGGTGAACATTGAAAATATTTCCTAAAAATATATTTTTTTTAAGATAGCCATTTAAACTGGCCAGCCTAATTACGCCAAAATATTGTCTATTATCGATTAAAAAAGAATTCAGCGTGATATTTTCATTTTCCTAATTCTAGCCAAAAATGCTTAATACGGTCCGTTATGCACGTCGAAACATTTCGATTCATAGAAGTATGAAAAAGACAGAGCAAAATTAAGAAAAAGATTGAGAGGTTGGTTTGTTTGACTCTTTCCTGCTTCGCCCTCTTTTTTCTTTCTTATAGAAATATATCTGTCTTTAATGAGCTCATCACACTGATTTTTGGAAACATACTTCTCTCGTCTTAAAGCTTTTTGTGCAATTCTGTTACACAAGTTGACTTCCTTTGATTTTATGTTTTTAAAGATGTTTTATAAATAAAATATATAAGTAACATATTTCTAGTTTCAAATTGAAATATTTGATTATTATCAACAAATTTAAGTTTAGACTTAAAATAAATTAAACTTTTAAAGCAGAGTGTTTTCAAAAATAAATAAATTAGAATTTGAAGCTTCAGAACCCAGAAGTTTCAATTTGAAATCATCTAATTCCACCATTAATTAATTCTAAATCATTCGATTATGAATAATTTAAATTTAAAAAATTTCATTATGTGTGTGAAAATAGTATTCTAAATTCCTAAAATCTTCAATGCAAAATTATTAAAGTTTAGGTGAAAAGTATTTCACTTTAAACCTTCTAATTTGGAATTGCCCAAGCATTCTAAATCGGGTTCTTAATTTTTAAATGAACGATTAAAAAAGAGGATACTTAAAAATAAATTATTTTAGATTTTAGCCTTCAAGATTAAGCAATTTTGAATTTGTGTTTGACATTAGTAAAAGTAAATAATTTTTAATACTAAGAATTGCAAACACTGTATGTTGTTTTCGAAAACTTTACAAATTGAAAATTTCTAACTAAACGCTTTAAAATGTGATGTGCATAAAAATTTGGTGACCATCTGATAATGGCTGGAATCTTACTATATGTAAAAATTAATAAAAATCCATATAAATACATTCATCAATTAAAACATTGGCAATACATTAAAAGTTTATTGAAAAGGGTAAAGAAACAGTACGCTTTTGAAAACTGCACTTGTCCAGAAATTGTTTCCCGAGAAAAAAAAATTAGGTCTGTAGAGGAGGCAACTGAGGTTTATACCTCAGAACCCGGCGCGGCGGCTTTCCACCGATTTTGGTGAAACCTTTTGCATTGTGTTGCTAAATATGTCTAGTAAAATGTTTTTAAAAAACTGTACGCAAGGGACCCCGCACCAAATGCATTGAAAAAAGGTCTCGGTGGATTTTTCTAAATTTTAGATATGTTGTAGATCATGACATCCCCGATAAAAAGTTCTCATGCCAAAAACTCAAAAAATGGACAGTTTTTCGGCCCTTTCACACGAAAGGTCGTAATAAATGCCGTTTGGGAGAACCGCTGCAGAACCTGCAGGACTCTGGTGCCATATTGATATATTATGCCCAGAACACTGACCTTCCGCTATTTTGTAGTTTATGACCCCTGTTAGAAGTGTTTATGACTCAGGGTCAAAAAATGACCAAGCTTTCGTCCTTAAGTAGTCAAAAGTCGATTTTAATTATATTTCCTTGTACGTGACCTCCATTAAAAGGACCTGATGGCCCATGGTCAAAAAGTGGACAGTTTTTCGTCCCTATCGCGTCAAAGGTCGTGTTAAATTCCCACTGTTAAAAAAATCTGATCGAAAATTAATATACATGTGAGTAAAGTCATTTGCACATACCGTACATTAATTTTAATATACCATCATGTTGTAAAATTAATATACACGTATATTAAAGTCGGTAAAACAGAATGCGTGAAAACAACAAGTCCTTTGATACCTTCAGATCTTGTCAAATTTTAAAAACTAAAGCAATAACCTTACATTCGTCGACTAAATTCTTACTTACAATTGAAGTGCAACGTACGGGTGGAATTATTCCTAAAATTCGCTGCGAACGTTAGAATTTTAACGTGAGTACAGGTGCTTGGAGGTTAGGTTTCATAATTATTTGTTTAATTGAACTTGTCAATGAAAAACCAGTGTAGTTTACATTCATCTAGGAGAAAATATTCTTTTTGATCATTTATAATTGAAAATTGCTGCCAGAATTGTTTTTAATTTTTGTAAAGTGCAAATATCGGACTTTTCTGATAAATGATCAATATGCGGTATATGAAATTTAATAACATAGTCTCTTAATGGCGATTCCATATACCTAGGTTTTAGATTTAATATACAAATGTATATTAAATGTATATTAAAATTGCAAACATTTTTAACAGTGCCCTTTAGGAGAATCACTTCAGAAACTGCGGAACTTAAGGAATATGCATGTCAAATATTAATCATTTACTATTATTTTTTTAGAGTTTATAAATGTTAAAAACGTATGGTCCGCCGTTTTGAAGTTTTTTACCTTAAATTCATAATCAGCAACCCAAATTTACATATACACAATCTTTTCGTTGCTCTGGGACTAAATTTATTCAAGTTATCCAAGTTTTTCATCGATTTTTGGGGAAAAAAATGGATTTTCAACTTTGCGTACAGGTTTTTTAAAACATTTTACCAGACATATTTAGCAACACAATGCAAAAGGTTTCATCAAAATCGGTGGAAAGCCGCCGGATTCTGAGCTTTTTCATTTTTAACGTCTAACGTGATTCCTCTACTGATAGTCCACAGGAAGACACTTTTCTCATGGGAATACCTAATTCCTAAAGAGAATTTTGTTTCCGTTACTAAAATAAAGATTCGGATTCAGATGCTAGAAGGAAGAATGCAGTGAGAAGGAGGACAGACAGTCAAAGTGACTACAGAACGGGGATTTATGGTTAAAAAAAGCTGTTTATCAACTGTTAACGAGAGAGTCTCAAGCTGTGATTTACGACTAGCCCATATTTTGTTTCTTGTTCAATATGATATAATTATGAAGAATTCGGCTCATAGGGTGAAAAAATCTTCTAATACGCGGAAAAAATTAAATGAGAACAAGTCGCGAAATTCTTAAAATTACTTTAGGGTTGTCATGTCTTAAAATATTCACACCTTTTTCCTATTTTAAATCAGATTACCCAACAAATTATTACAATTTTTAATTCAGGACTTTAGTCATTAGTGCATAAAATTTTAACTATTATAAATAAAAGTATATTTATGAAACCTCAAAACCTTTAGAATTTGGTAATACCAAACTGGAAGTATTCAAAATTAAGGAATTATAAAATTTACCAGTTCGAAATATATTTCCGAAGCAACTTTAATGTTTTGAAATTTTAGACGCAAAGGAATGAAATATTGTATTTATTTAATATGCTTAATGTATAAAAATTGTTTTGGTTGACCAAAAATCGAACTTTTCAGAACGGTAGAAGAACCGAACGCTACACGGAAAAAAGTGGATCGTTAAAAAAACTCTGTGAACCAGCAGCTC